>CAEFZY010041620.1:0-11042 GCA_903066815.1 Brachyrhaphis roseni
TTCAGTATTAATCAGGATTTGGTGAAATTTCAATTATAATAATAAAAAACAAAAGCACATTTTCTAAAGTTGTTACATAAACATGAGCGTTATTCAGTGCAGTTCAGGGTTTCTGGTTTGTGATTATAAAACTAGAAGTTTGTTCTCCAAACATGTTAATCATGAAACACATTTATTGGTTATAAATACAGTGGTTTTTTTAGGGCAGCTGCTAAAGCTTGAAATGATGTTATGCAGAAACTAAAGACAAAATATTCATGTCAGGCTTTACTCTACATGAAATGCACAAACAGATTTAATAAAAAGCATCATCAATGCTGTTTTAATGTGTCACAAAAATGGATTTATCGATAGAAGGCTCTGCAGCAGGATGACAAACCGTCCTCAGAGGTGGACGGGATTTCTGTGGTGACTGAGCACTTTCTCCTGTAGCTCTGAATTATTCATCCGCAGTAGGATGCTGTGTGTGAGAGTGTGTGTGTGTACCAGGTTTTCATATCCTTATGGGAACCTATTTCTTTCTACAATGCGGGTTATGGGGATCGTTGCTCCTTGTGGGGACATTTTCTTGGTCCCCATGAGGGAAATTGTTGTTTTTGGGTTAGTGGTTCGGTCTGTGATGGTTAGGTTTAGGGTAAAGGTTAAGGTAAGGATTAGGCTGTAGAAATGAATGGAAGTCAATGTGAAGTCCCCACAAGTGATGAAAACAGGACAGTGTGTGCGTGTGAGAGCGGCTCAGGACATGGTGGATCCCACAGCAGCGTTCAATATCAGAGTGTTAGCATCCAAAGCACTGAGTGAACCCTGTGAACCCGTTTGAGTCAGAATGCCTCCATGTTTGAATCTACGGGGAATTAAAATATAAAAATGGACAACTAGCATTCCTGCACATACAAAAGGAAATCTAGAGAGGCCGACGATGAAACCACGCAGGTTTTCAGCCTGAGGAAGCTAGCTGCAGCGCCTAGCTAATCCCTCACAGAAAGGTCCAAACCCAAAACCAGCTTTCTGAGAGGAAAACGTGCTAAAAACTTTATCGTCATTTGAAGTTCAATCGTTTCTACAACTAAATCAACTTATTGAGTTTATTCCAATAAGTATTTATGTTTTGAATGTTTGTTCCTCTGGTAAGGCGCAGACCCACCGGCGGACGGGAGCATTGTACGTCAGAATCTGTTTGGGGATTCTGTGATCTCCTTCTCTGTGAAGAAGGTTTTCTGTCTGCTGGACTCTAAGGTTTCCCTTCCTGGATCTGCTGATGGTTCATCCTCTCATCTCTGGACGGCGGCTCCTTTTACCCGTTCCCCGGTCAGCCTGGATGCTTCCAGCTCAAGGCTGCAGATTATATAATCTGCCTGCGGCTGGATTAAAGCACCCAGAACGGATTTTCTCGCAGCGCCGGCTGCTGTTTGACTCCTGCTTGCTTTGCATTTTGAAGCAGAGAAACAGATTAAGACACATGAAGAGAAGCGGCAGGTCATCAAAACGCTGCTTCTCTGCTGAACTTATTCAAGGTTTCAGTGAATGTTCAAATAAACCTGAAGAACTGTGAATGCTGTTCATTAAACGGGTCGCATGATTGGCTGAAACAATCTGGAATAATCCTGTTTAGAGCCGTTAATAAAGTCTGACGTTGGTCTCCATGACGACAGAAACTGGAAACATTATTATAATTCAAAACATTGAACTAAGATTAGATGGATGGATGTTTTTGTTGTTTACTTTCAATAATCTGGACCTTCAGAACCGACTGGACCTTCAGCTGAACCTTCAGAACCAATTGGACCTTCAGAACCAACTGGACCTTCAGCTCTGACCTTCAGGGTCTCTGACTGGTTTTCTTCGTCGTTTCTACCCCTGATGATGTCACTGCTCCTCTTCCTCAGCCTGCCTTCGGCGGCTCATGTTCGTCTCATGATGTTTGGTCGTCAGCAGAAGAAAGAACACTTTCACTTCAAACCGCAGCTTTGGGAGAAAACTTGCTTCTGCTGCTTCCCAGGTTTAGAGCTTCGGACTTGGACTGTTCCCAGGTTTTCATCAAACTGCTTTCACGTTGTTTTACCGTTTACAGAGTTCTCCTGGTTCTGGGTGTTTGGACTTTTGTTGTTCTGAAGGAGATTATGCCAGATAAACCCTGCAGATGGTGTGAACTTCAGCCTCGATTAGGCCACGCCCACCTGGCCTCCTGATTTGCATATGAAATGAGGTCACAGATGAATGAAACAGTGAAGTCTTTGTTAGTGAGAGTAAATCTGCTTTGGGCCAAGTGGTTCCTGACTGGATCAGACCTGCATGCATAGCACATAAACTCTAAAGCTAGTAATAATTTATCAGTGCGTATAATAAAATATATTTTCTGTGATTTCTGCACAATGAACCATGAAAAAGCTAAACTTTTATTTAAAAAAACACGTGGAATGTCTATTTGCAATAATTTATGAAAACATGAGGCTTTTATTTTAGAGTGCATGAACTTTATTTTGAAGAGCTAACAACTCTCTTTTTTTTACCAGTTACCTTCATTAAGCCTCATTTGCAATATTTCAAATTACCTTAATGAAGTTGTACAACATGACGCTTGTAATAATATGAGAATAAAGTCGTCTTCATTTGAGAACAAATTAGTTAAAATACAAAACTAATTTAACAAAACTAAAATAATTAAAGCAAGTGATTCTGAGCAACTTGTGAAGTTATAGTTTATTGGTTTTATAAAATAAATATCAGTCGCAGGGATTTAAACAACTTGAGTCTATTCAGGAGAAAGAATCACACGGACTGAGCTTAGATCTTAATAACTCTACCAAAGGTTTTTTTCTTATAAAAATTACTTTTTCTTATAATTTTGCCATTTTTTTCTGGAAATATTATGACTTAATTCCTGAAATGTTTTTTTGTATTTCTTTTTATGGAGCCCATAAACCAGTGCTGCCCAGGGCCTCGTTTGAGTTTAGTTCGCCTCTGCTTGATGTGTTTTAGACGCTTTTCTTCCTCTGTTGAATCAGTTTCTCTCCATTCAGGCTCAACAAATCGATAATGTAGATTTTCTGACTTGACCTTCGGCAGGTGGACGGGCGTGGTCGCCATGACGCCCGGCCACAGCGGGGGGGCAGGAGGTTTCTCAGAGCAGATGGAGGCAGATCAGCTTTAAGGAAAGTATCTGTCTAATCTCACCAAATGCACGTTCAGGAAATCCGTCAGTATCTTCCTGTTTCCATCCAGCAGCAGCCGCCGGCGCTGAGAGCTGAATATAAACCAGATCCTCGCCCCTCCCCCACCTGTCTCTGTCCTCCCCACCCCTCCCCCACGCTCCATCAGCATGCAGACGGCTGCAGACCCCCCCCCTCCGCCTCTGATGTCATTTATTCATGATGGAGCTCAGAGAGACGCTCTTTTCACGCCGTGGTCACCTGACTGCGCCGCTGTGAGCTCACCCTACCGCCGGCAGCAGCCAATCACAGCCTCCGTCAGCCTCCGCCTGCTCTCATTGGCCGTGGATGTCAACAAACAGGTGAGTCAGTGAACACAACACTGAGGAGAACACGGCAGGGCGCCTTAAAGGGCCAGTCTGTCTTATTTTCTCAGCCAGAGCATTACAGGAAAAAACACAGAACCAGTTTAATCTGAATTTTATTATTATTGATAACATTCAGTATCTGAACTGTTTCCATTATACTTCAGTCAATCTAACTGGATTAATGGAGGCTTTAACAGATGCAAAAACTCATTAAGGATTTTTAAAAATCAGAAATATCTGTTAAAAAACCACTTAATTTATCATCTAGGTAGGAAATTTGGTAAATCTGTAGTACTTCTCAAGAACTGCAGAAAAATCTCCTGCACAGACGCGCTACGACAAACAGGAAGTCGGCCATTTTGGATTCAACTTTAAATTTTAGTCACATTTTGGCTGTTTGTTTTTGATTGATAAGCTTGAAAATTGGTGCTTTTGCTGATAAGACATCAGGGATGTAAAGTTATCAAAATTCAGATTTTTTTTGTGCATGCTAAAGGGGTGTGGCCAATCCTCAACCTTTGACTATGCACCAAAGGATTTTTATTCAGATGTTTGGTGGCCTAATTCCACCAGAGTACAACTTTAACTCGTACTCTGGATTGTGTTGGTGGTGAATTTCTACGTGTCGCCGTTTCGTACGTTTGGTTTTAAATTAAACCTGCCTGATCTGATTTAATCCAAACTGCACAGGAAGGATCTTTGTTAAACAAAAACATCTCAGCAGGATGACATCTTATAAATTATTAGAAATAATAATAATTATTATTTCTAATAATAATTATTAGAAATAATTATTATTATTTCTAATAATTATAATAATTATTATTATTATAAATGTATAATAATAATAATTATTTCTAATAATAATTAGAAATGACTTCTTCAACACTGGAGGAAGTGGCTGCAGTTTCCATCAGGAAAGTTTCATTTCCACCAAAACTTTGATATTTTTCATCGGTTTTTCTGCGGTGTGTGAACTATTAGTTCTTTTGGGTCAGATATGGGCCCAAACTCCACCGATTCCTCTGGGTTTAATGTCGCTGAGGACGTGCCAGAAGGAAAGCTTTCTGAACATGGAGGCGTTTCCTGTCGGCTGCGCTCGGCGCTGATGATGTCACGGCCTCATTCAGCGATGCGGCCGCTCCAGTCGTGGTCCTGCATGCTGAGTAAAGTTTTTATGTGTGTGAACAAAGCCTGCTGGCAGCTTTTGAACAGCGGCTGTCAGCAGATGCAGCGTTCGCTGTCGCCTCGTCCATCTGAGCGTCGACCCTCAGAGCCTGGTTACCAGGCAACCGGTGGTCAGCGACCATGACCGCTTTGTTCAGCAACAAGGTGGAAGGAAGGAGGGAAACAACCAAGACTCCTGATCACTGAGCTGTTCACCTCCAGGAAACGTTTTATTTCTATTTAAAGAGACAAACCAAGGATGTTTAATCTGCAGTTACATCACAGTTATTACAGCGGATCAACATAACGGCACATAATCTCAGCAAGATGGCGCAAAATTACACAACCAGACATCTGATGTTTTAAGATCATAAGTCATAATGTAGCTTAATCAGAGCTGGTCCAACGTTTTAACAGTTTAGTTTTCCTTGGGTCACATTTGATCATTTTGCTAAATTTGTTTTGTTAATAACGACCCAATGATTCATTTGCTTAAACCCCAAAAACCTGAGAACAGGAAGCGTTCACATTACTACTATTATTGTTATTATCATTATTAATAATAATAATGCAGAGTAAAACCTGTAGGTGAATGAGACTTTAACATTTTCAATGTAAATTATTAAATCAGTTTTACTATTTACAACCTCCTTTCTAAGCTAAACAATGTTTTTCTCAGCCTTGTGAAGTTGCATGAACTTTAAATGTATTTATTCATTAGTGATAAAGCACTTTAGTTTGTATAACTTGGAATAAGCAGGCAGAACATTTCCATTCTGCAATGATCTAAAAAGAATAAAGTCTTATAACAGCCTCATGACATCCTGCCAACAAAAAGCTCAAAGAGAAAAAACTCCAGACTAAGAAATCATAAAACCTTCTGATGCTGTGATCATTGATTGATTGATTGATTGGTTGATTGATCAACGTTGGGACCAATCAAGCATCATGTTGCTTTGTTTCAGCCTGAACCCTCAGCAGAACCTGATATTTATGGAAAGTCTCCCATGTGGCCCATTTCACGTGATTTTCCTGTTACAGCTTCAAACTGCGTGCTAACGTAGCTTAGCCGAGAACCAGACAACAAATGAGAAGTTCTGGTCCGTTTTCAGCAACTTCTGTAGAAATGGGACGGATCCACCAGATGCCGGGACAACCAGTTATTCACAGTAAACTTATTTAAACTATTCATGCTCCTTTAGCTGTTTATATAACTATAATATATATTACTTTGCTTTGATCACAAGTCATAATCTGCCGTATTTCAAATAAGTGAAGTTGTCCAAACTGGGATCAGAACAATAAGAATAATAAAGAAGGAAATAAAATGTAATTCAGGTAAATACAAATTTTTCTTAAGATTAACTGTAATTTTATAATTTAAAAACCATAAATACTTATAAATATGAGCTGATGGGAACATTTGGGTCGAATCGACTGCAGCATTAACTTTCATTTCTTCAGCCTGCAGAATCGATCTCAGGTCTGTTTTCACTGAGGAGAAACACTTCCTCAGGTTCACGAGGCTGCAGCAGCTGCTGTCATTAACACAGCTAATGAGATAATCCACACACACACACACACACACACACACACGGGAGCAGCAGATTACTGATCAGCCGATCAGAACACCTTCAGCTTCTCCCTCGTCTGCCCTTCATACTCCGTCCTTCAACCACGCCTCCTGCTGCGCTCGGGACGCACTTATGAGTCTCGTCTCCATGACAACCAGCTGGTGGAGATGAGGTCATCGATGCAGAAAATTAACCGCTCTCACACCCTGACCTCTGACCTAAGTGTTTGGTGGTTCAGACTGGTTTCCATGCAGCCAGACGTATTGATACCAGTACGGTTTGGGAACTAACACAACGATTGATTTTCAATACACACACACACTCACCCCCACACACACTCACACACACCCAGTTGTCATTATCCCGCTGCCTGCTGGAACAGGCTTCAGTTCACAGGTTCATAAAGACAAAAATAACAAACGTGAAAACTTTGCCTGGTCCGATGAGTCCAGGCAATTTTTTAACATTTTCAACAAAGTGGGCGGAGCCAAGATACACGGAGGGGCGTGGCCAAGTGTGGGATGAGAGGAGAAAGTAAAAGTGACGACCCGCGACAAATTTGCCTTTCTGCAGGAAGTCCAGACCGTCTGAAACAGGAAGTCCAGAACTTTTTCTGAGGTTTTTAGGGGAACTGGTGCTGAGCTTTTTCTCTTCCAGGCGTTTTGACCTTCGGAGCGCGATCTGTTTCCTTCCCTTTGCAGAAGTGAGAGGAGACACTTCCTGTTTCTAGGTATGAGGTCATGACCTCTGGACCAGAGCTGGTGATGCTCATCGACGCTGTGATTGATCAGACTGGTCCCACTGGTCCCACTGGTGGAGCTAATGGTTCTCACAGCTCATGTCTGCATGAGGGAATCTGTCCTTGCGTGACTTTGTCCGCTCCGATTGGCCGAGCCTCGCGCTCTGCTGCTGTTATGCAACACCTTGTCACAGGTGCATTGTGGGACACGACGAGGAGGTGACCGTGGTCGATTAGGGAGAAACCTGAGGTCGTTTAATCCCCGTCACCGTGGCAACCAACCAGCTCAAACACGCATACATCAGCAAAGAACGTTGTTATTGATGGATGTCCCGCCCCGGCCTCCAATCTGTGATGTCACACACTGAAGGAATCTGATTGGCTGAGGATTACATAACAGGAGGCACATCCATCCATCAGGAGAGAGAGAAGAAAAGAAGAACGGAGCGAAGGATGTGTTCAGGAATTCCTGAAGGTCAAAGAATCCAGGATGAAGAAGAAAATGAAGTTTGAAACGTCAGAGAGACAAGAAGGAGAAAATCCTGACATGAGGAACAAAACGAGCAATGAAAGACGAGGACGACTGGTCGGGAACAAAGGAGGAGAGAGGGGGAGAGCAGATGAATAATCTGGGGCATCGGGAGCCACGTGGCCGTCTCCATGGCAACCGTCTCCCTGAGAGAGGGCTGTGATTGGCTGAACATGTCTTGCACCGACACTGATCTACAAATAATCTGACTGTGTGAAAATATGAGACAACAGAAGCAACTTCTGCTCAGAGAGAGAACTGGCTGGTCTCTGGCGCCCCCTGGCGGACAGTTTGATGTCTTCCAGGTTAAAACAAACCGCCTGCAGCCGCTTCTGGATCCCAAAGAACCGGAAATCACACACAAAGCATCCGAACATGGACAACAGAAAACCTGCTGCGTTTAATGTTACTTTTACTTGAGTAATTTTACTAAGAAGTATTTTTGCTCTTACTTGAGTAAAATCTCTGGATTTTCTTCCCACTAAATAAACAACAAAAATGTTTTAACCAAAAACCCACCAGACAGACTCACAGCTGCAGTTTCTGTTAAAGTTTTATAAGTTTTTATTGAAAGAAACTGATTTGGAAAAAAATAATTTTGCCTGATTTTGTTGTTTTTTGTTATTTATATGAATTATTGTCATTTTAGTCCTAGAGATACAAAAAGTTTCACTTAATTTTATATTTTGGTTCACCTGATTGTGTAATTTTTAAATTGATCATTTGATCAGCTGAGTAGACTTTTTACCAAATACTTTTTTACTGACGTCATTTCTTGGATGGATATTTTTACCTTTACTTGTGTAAAAATAAGTTGAAGTATTCCTACTTGAGCATAATTTTCAACTACTCTGCCACCTCTGGGTCTGATCTGCTGGGGAATTATTATGCAAAAATTCAATTTTTCACATTTTTGTTCTCTCATTTGGGTTTCTAAAAACAAAACATCCAGCCAGTTTTTAATGATAAATGTTTTTCCATGCTTGGAAAACGAGCCATTTCAAAAAACTTCCAGAATGTAACGCCAAGCCCAGGCCGTTACCCAGCAACCCCAGCCAAGCACAGGCCGTTACCCAGCAACCCCAGCAAAGCACAGGCCGTTACCCAGCAACCCCAGCAAAGCACAGGCCGTTACCTAGCAACCCCACCAACTTTTCCTTTCGGCCCCCAAATAGTATTTTCTTCTCCGTTTCAAACCCAGAAAATGCTACAGATCATAAAATGAAACAGAAACTTGTTTTTTCCACTTTTATTCACTATTCAATAATTGTTACTTTAGTTTAGAATAAATTTGGCGACAAACCTTCTGATTTTAGTCGGCCAGGAGTTCTATGGTGTCAGATTTGATATTATGACTTTATTAATCTGATTTTTATGTTATATTATCTGATAATAAATTTCCCCACCACAATCCCCACTTTGGATTATAAATGATGTAATATTGTATATTGTTGACACATTAGGTTTATTTAAAATGTATTTAAATGTCACCAGCTTGTAGGTTTTTGACTCCAAATTGTTTCCATTTCATGTTTTCTAGTTTGATGAATTTGACTTGCAGCTAATCAGAAAGCTGAGGAAGAAAACATTTAAATTATCTTTACTTGTATAAGAATGACTGAAAATCTGATTAATTTGTGTAAAAACAGTAAAAAAGTTAAATTTATCATTTAAAAATTAATTGGACTCAATGCTTTTGTTTTTGTATTTGTTCTCATCTCCACCAGCCAGTTCTCCATGCATCCTAATATTACTACTACCAAAAGTAATAGTGATGTAGTTAATGTGAAAGCGCTATTATTAATCTAATGCACTAAAAGCTTTTTCTCCTTTTTAAAGTCGTTTTTGTCTCTGCTTGTTCAGGCGAGGCGATGCAGTTTCCTCTTCCTCCACAGCGGGGCGCTAGACGGCCTTTCTCTGAAGCTTCGGTTCGTTTCATTGGTTTCTGCTGCAGCCTTCATGTGTCTGAGTTGTGATGATAATTATCATCTGTTATCAGGCTTCAAAGTGAATTCTTCTTCTTCTTCTGTGAAACTCACACAGCAGGAAAAAGCAGAAATAATAAAAATAATTTCATTGAGTTTCCACAGCAGAATGACAATGTTAACATTGTTTTATGTCAAGTTTTCCTGTTTTGATGTTGGAATCACAGGTAGAACAAAACACCTGATGTGAAATACATGTAATCAGATAAATTTAAAACATTATTTTAACATAATTAATGAAGAAACAGAACGAAAGACGTGATCTTTATTGAGGAATGAAGCACATGGAGCAGAGTTACCTGAATGACCTGCAGTGACTCCTGTTTCTGTTCGGACAGAACTAATGGAAGGTGATTTAAAATGTGACGTTGTAGCAGCTCCAGCTAACAGAAATGATTTAAAAACAGAGTAAAGCTAAGAATGCATCACAAAGCAGCAGCAACAGAAAGGCATCAAGATTTCAATCTAAAATCCTTCCTGTAATTCTTCACAGAATCCATTTTATTGGCCAGGTCTGTTCACAAAACAGGAATTTGACTTTGGTTTCATTTTGCTCTCAATGTAGATAAATTATACAGATAAATATTAATTTAGTGGTAAATAAAAAAGAATTTTTTTGAGGACATCATTTTGACTCTTGGTTCTGAAGGACATGATAGTCAGACCAAATATTATGTAAAGATTTTTCTAAAGTTTGTTGCTTTGTGGTAACAGAGACCAACCAACAAGCACTTAGCGCCCCCTCTGGTAGCAAAGTGTAAGAACCTGGACAATTGACCCGTTTTTATTGGATGATGTCAAACTGAAAATGTTTGGTTCTGTTTGTAAGTTTACACAATCAAAATGTTCTAGCAGAAATTTAGCTTATCTAACATTAGAGACAAAGATGGGAGTTCATATTTCAAACTCATATTTTCACCATCTTAATAATATAAAATTAACTTTTTAGACTAAATATATAAATAGCAAGCTAAATATTTACCTGTTTACCTAGTTCAAAGGTAACTGTTTGGTTGGTTAGCTAAATGTTTATATTTGAAGTATATAAATATTGAGCCATCAAGCTAAATTTTAGTTAAGCAGTTAAATATTTAGGTCCAAGCTAAGTAACCAACAATTAGTTGGTTAACTAAATATGTAGCCCTGAGCTAGCTAAATATTTAGTTAGCATGCTAAATATTTAGCTAACAACTAAATATTTAGTTTGAAACTGTGACACTTATAAATGAATGAATACAGTAATATGGTGAAAAATGAACTCTCTTTGTTTTTCCTAAATAACCAAATTATTGCTGTGACCTTTTGACTGTGTAACTTTCCTAACGGTTCCTCGTACCCGGACACACAACCAGGACTACGGTGGCCGACAGGTGCAAATGCGCAGCAAAAGAGAAAACATGCAAACAAAAAAAAAGACGCGCACAAATTAAATCCAGCAAACTAAAAAGAAAACACCCCCGAATGAAATGCAGCAAACAAAAAGAGTTGAAAACGGAAGTGCTCCAGACTTCAGCAGTTAATTTAGATATTT
>CAEFZY010041636.1:0-141508 GCA_903066815.1 Brachyrhaphis roseni
TCTGGGCCTCCCTTCTGAAGCTGCTACCCCCGCGACCCGACCCCGGATAAGCGGAAGACGATGGATGGATGGATGGACAAAATTTCCATGTTTTTCTAGCAAACTTTTGACTTTTCAAATTCAGAAATTTTCTTGTTTACTCCTTTTTTTCCATCTACAATGAACCCAACACGTCGTACGTTTGAAGTTACTAACTTAAATTGAATATAGTAAACTGTATTTAATCCTATTTTGAATTTACTGATTTTTATTGATGCTCTCATGGAGAAAATAGTAAAAATTAAATTTCTGATAACGCTGTCATTAATTGAGTTTTAGTGAGACAATAAATTTAAATTACTATTCTGATAAAATATATTTCAGCTAACAGAAATAACTTGGAGTTCTGTTCACCATACCAGGATATTTACATCTGATTTACTTTGGTTTGCTCTTGCGTAGATGTGGATATAATTTTGCTGTGATGATTTGCCATGAGAAGCTCAGTGGGTGTAAGAAACGAGCTCCAGTTTTAAAATCAGCTCTTATTCTTTAATGCGAGTCCTGCGGCTGATTGCAGCTGCCGGCAGAGTGGGAGGGAAGAGTTGGAGTGTTTTGGTTTCAAAGAAAATTGTGGCTTTACCTGCTTTTAAGTTGAGAAAGAGCTGAATTATATATATTGTTGGTAAAGAGTGCTATAATGACAAACCTTGTCTAACCTCCTGGCTGTAGTACTATAAATCTGAGGGTGCTGGAACTGGGAAAACATAATAAATGTTTCTTTTTGCTTTCTGTTGATTCAACATCTGATATTCAGCTCAGGCTCCTCGTCACGCTGCTTCTGCAGCAACGAGACGCTGAATGACACAAAGCTCCAGCAGGAGACCGAGATCTGACGCCGTCCTCCAGCTGAGAGCGGCTTTTTAAACACTGCTTACAAAGCACAACTCTGTTCAGATAGCATCTACAAGTCTGTCTGTACATAAAGAACGACGCATCATTGCAATGGACCTGAAGTTAGAACCCTGGAAACAAAATATATTCCAGCTAAATACATTTATTCTATCAAATTGCCTCTCAAATGCATTCAAACCTCTTGAAGTTTCTCACATTCTGCCAAACTAAAACCAGATTTTTACATGATAGAGAAAAGAAAACTTGCTTTTCCATAAATGTTTTTAAAAATCAAAATCTGGAAATAGTGGTAAAAGTTTAGATTCAATCCCCCTGGAAAGCTTTGGGTTCGTTGGAGTTTTAAACATGTAGAAACCCAAAGATTTATCTTTATCCACTGATTTAGGAAAAGTTCATGGAGAGCATCTGTTATTGCTCATTTTCAATTCCTGAATATGCTTCTTGAACACTAATTTACAATAAAATGTATTAATTTAACTAAATTTGTGACTATTAGTACTTTACACCTGCTTTTTGCACAAACTATGTATTCATCATCCATCTAGTCATTAATCCTCATCTGTTTCTGTCACTGCTGTAGAAAAGCATCACCACAGCAACATGCTGCCACCACCATGCTTCCCAGTGGAGATTTCCTCTACTTTAATGCTTTTCTTTCAACTATAACTGTTATGTGTATTATTTATTCCTTTATTTTTTTCCTTGTGGCTAAAGCTGGCATTATTACATTGCTTTTTTAAAAATGTTGATTAATATGAACTGTCCGTTAATAAATAAATTTAAGTTCCTACAGTAAAGATTATTAAAATATCTGAACCCCATGCACTCTAAAAACTTTAATAACTCCCTATTTTAATGATTAAAATAACAAATGTACCTTAATATGCACTAATACTCACAGTGGAAACCATCTTAGCGCTACAACAGAAGCTGGCATCTACAGTCTTCCATATTTCCAGGTTCAGCCAATCAGCAACAGGGAGAATAAATGCTACTCCTAGATTGGCTGCTTTGTGAATCCCAGCCAATAGGATGTCAAGTAGCACAATAAGGCTAATTTTCCAGGAAAAATTTAGTTAAAATGCACAAATACTGGTAAAGGTATGAATACGTTGAAGCTTCATGCTCAGTCTTAGTTGCTCATGTCTGCGCCGCTTAAAGATGCTGCAGTAGGAAAAAAGAAAGAGCCGTCATAGAAACCGTTTTGCATTTATCAAGGTCAGCTCGTCTCTCTGTCATATCTCTGCCTGTTAAAGAAAACGCGCTTCCTTCCTGGACAGAGTGGCCTGGTTACGTTCTGGATGGTTTTTTGGGTACAAAATGTTCCTCCGTTGCTGTTTGGGCTTCTTTGAAATGTTTATCTGACTGAGAAGAACAAAGATCGTCTTAAAGCGCGGTTAGAAAACAACAACACATGCTGCGCTGGCTAAATTTAAAGCCGTTATACTATCGTTTGCTCCAGGACAAAACAAAACCACACGGCAGGAATTATAAACTCGACCTAAATCACAAGGGTTTTGTAAACATCACTTAAGTCCACCTGATGAACCTGAATCTTTCCTGAAGTGTGGGAGAGCTGCAGACATGCAGCTCCCTCAAGTGACCGCCCCCGGCTTAATACGTTAAAACAGCTTTTAATACGGCTGCAGAAGCTTAAGCTTGGAAGACTGTGAGTGGCAGTAAAAAAAAAAAAAGCACTTAGTGCACTAATGTGCGATCTTTGAGGATAAAAGGTAACCTCTCCAACGCTTCTCTGCAGGGCGGACAATAAATTGTAGCCTGGCTCGATTAGAGTGAGACGTGCCACAAAAGGAGAGAAGGAAAGAAAAGAATAAAATAAAAAAATCTGCTTTAATGTCAGTGAAATGGATGTAGCTATTAGGTTTTTACGCTAAACAAGTAAGAATGTGTTCAATTATGTCAACCTTTGGCTGAATGAGAGTCAGAGTCTGCAGGACGGAGGAAAGTGCAGCTCAGAGTGATTTAGTTTGATGCACAGAAAGAAAAGTTTGTCAATCACTGGAGGAAAATGGACAGAAGAGCAAAGTGTTCACCTGTAGATAAGAACCTTTAAATGTACAGAAACTTTTTATTCCTTCATATCTGGACTAAAAACTTTTCATTTTCAGCAGCTTTTTATCAAAAAACCTGTTTTTCCTTCGATTAATGTCCTTGTACAGCTCTGGAAATTATCTTCTCTTATTTTACTTTTTATAGGTAAATGAGTAAAATAAACATTGTTTTTTTTCTATGAACTACTGACAACATGTCAAGCAAAAATTTAGCATTTATTTGCAGAAAATACTGAAAAAGATGCAGTGCAAAGAATATAAAGTTCAACAACAATACTACTAATGCTTTAACTCTGAAATTGATATTTGCTGGAATAACCATGAGGTTTAATTATTTATTCCAGAGTTAGATATAAATATAAAAACAAGCTCGCTTTTCGCTGGTCAACAAGAGATTTTTACTTCTTTATTATGAAACACTTTTCAAAATGTACCAGACGAATAAAAAGATAGAAATCAATACAAATTGAATATCATAAATAATGCATTCTGATTAGATAGAGGAAATGTTGTCCAGATCTTTTATTTGTCAGGCAAAAGTATGTCTGGCTAATGAGTCTCTGCAGCAAAGAGAGAAAAACAAACTGTAAAAATGTATTTTATATTTTTTGTGCTTTTAATCTGAAAAGCCAGAGACAGTTTTATGATTTGTGCCAGCGGTTCAAGGCTGTTAGTTTGACAGTGATGCTTAAATTGGTCGTAGTTGTTGTTGTTTGAGAAGACATTGTGATTTCTATATTTAAACCTTAAATAAAACCTTTTGTTCTCAAAAAAGTATGAAAAAGATCAAATATGTTCGATTTCTCCTGTCTGGTTTTCATTATTTGCCCTTTAATTTTGATGCTACACATATTGTGTTTGGTTTGATGACTATTTTCAAATGCAAATAACATTTTAAGACATTGAAGAGGTTCCACTTGAATAAATACATATATTTTTTGGCTTCTTATCACTTTACTCTGAGATTAAATGTTTAGTCTAATGAGAAAAATATCTACAAAAATCCCAGAAATCATCTAAAAGTCCATAATGACTTCATGGATCATCATCCATGGTGAAATGAACGTTTTTATTACCACTGAGAATAATTTCTGAGCATTTTGAATCAAATGGAGCTGGTTTATATCGGAAAGGACTGAAGAGATTTTATAAAGTCAAATAATTTGTAAAACTATTAACTATTTATTTTTTTACTTCTGTTTGAAATCATGCATTAACAATATTTCTTTAAAAACAACTCTTCACTTTAAAATATTATGTTTCAAAGAAAATTGTGAACTTCTATTTCTAGTATTTGTCCAATTCTTTGTAAATATAACCAGATTATATCAATACTATTGCATAAGAGGAGAGTCGGTCGTTAGCATCTAGCATGCAAATTCAGTTCATATTTAAGAAAGCAAACCAAAAGAAGAGCTAGAATTATGAACCTGTACAGGTATAAGATGCATATTGTTAGATTATATAAAGCAGCAGTGAGGATAGGATCCACACATTGCTGCAGGACTGAAGAAAAATTCACCAGCAGAGTAAGAAGTAACTCTTTGTAGAAGTTCCCTTGAATCCAAGAGCAAAAATAGCTTGAACTATTTTTCAAACTCCCTGGTGTACGAATGGATCTACAGTGAAATATCACATCACATTTCTGCGTAAAACGAAACTTCAGACTAGTTAAAACAAGATTAAGCCTTTAAATTACACAACAACCAGATTCAATGTGCTCGAAAGAAATTCAGAAATATTCACTGAAATGTTTATGAGCCAGTGTGAGGGGAAGGAGATCAAAATCTCTGCATGTAAATACGCACATGAACACATGAACAGGCGTGAGTTTCAATCAAACGGCCTGTTCGTCGGAGCCGCCGTGCTCCGCCGGCTGTCAGTGATGAATTGCCTTCTGCATGCATTCGTAATGTCCTCGGCGCCGTCGCAACAGGACGCGCATCTGTCATACTCCGATGTGAACAACAACCTTCCACTCTCCACAGCGGAGCCCTTCTGCCGAACACAATCGGCTGCGCAGGTATCAGTCGCTATGCGGTGCATTAGGGAAATGCAGATGGTGTCGATGCTGTGAGGGGCTGACAGCTGTTTGGTTGATGCTCACTCAGAGACCGGCGGCGGCGGCGGCGACGGCGATGGATGTTTTGTGTGTTTGTGTGAAGAACAATGGCTGACTTACCTGAGGAGACAATCCACATGGGGCGGAGAACATGAAACAGAGAGAAAAGGAAATCATTACATCTTTGATTAGATCTTCAAACACAGTAACAAGCAATATTTCCTACAAAGCCTCATTAGGACGCCGTGTGATACATTTGACAAATATTAGTTTGTCTTTGATCTTAATCTATTGTTCGCAGTCCCACAGCTTCAGCTTTTAAACAGCAGCATCTGCTCCCCTGCATCCCCTCCTGGGTAATACGAATGACTTTAACTCCACTAGTCAAGAACAAATTAGCATCATTGCAAGTTTCAATCAGAATGGTCAACCGGGAATTATTAGTGAGAGGGAAAAAAGTTTACTTTTCCCTCAAGCTGTGACGAATGAAGCAGTAAAACACTTCCTAATTTTGCAACAACAAAACTAAAAACTATATTTATTGTGTTTTTTTTAATTATTATTATTTTAATTTTTATTGATTTTCCAATAAATCAATAAATTTCCGTAAATATTCTGCTCAAAATTAGCTGTTCAGTGAAATTTTACCATTTTTCAACCAACATACACGTCAGCATCTTCCACAATTAAAGAGCTATAAATAACTATAACATTTCAGAATAAATTTAAAAGGAGCCTGACAAAGTATGTATGTTTGTCAGACACAAATCAGGCGATGTGACGCTTAAAATTAGCAACAATGCTAAGATTAACTAATATAAGTAACCTGGACTTACTCCATTCAGTATGCAACCAATAATGTGTATGTTAAAATGAGCTAATCTTAGCATTCTATCTAACCTTAACTAATATGCTAACGTTAGCTAACATGTAGACTGTCTCTGCCATGTTGACTAACTTGAACTTATGTAATATTGCTTACAAAATGAATGGAGAAAGTAAAAATTGGCTAAAATGATAAGGTTAGCTAACATGTAGTCAGCAGCATGTGGTTATCGCCAGTATATTGACTAATTTGGACTTCCTCCATTCGGTATACAAGCAATGTTTCATTAGCTAAAACTAGCAGCAATGCTAAGGTTAGCTAAAATGTAGTCTGTAGCATGTTGACTAACTTGGACTTAATCCATTCAGCTAGCAATATTGTCTAAGTGAAAATTAGCTCAAATGCTGAGGTTAGCCTCAATGCTGTTGGGTATCGCTAGCATGAAGGTAGGTTTAGCATGCTAAACATAGCCAATATGTCAAAAATTATCTAAAATGCTAGCTTGATAACACCATCACAATTTCAAACATGGAGGTGGTTCGAAGGAATTGGTGCATTACATAAAATAAATGGAAACATCAGCACATAAAATACTGAAGCAACATCAGCCAAAAGACAAGAAAATATCAAATAGCTTAAGCTTAACAATATCTACAGACAAAGCAACAACAAAACTGAGAAATAAGGCTGAACCTGGTGCCAATAAATGTGGAGGATTCTAAAGTCCAGCCAATTAAAAATGTACTTTACCAACAAAACTAAGGCGTGTGATTAGGGGTTTACGCTCTTCACCTCATCTACCCAAACAAGACGGATTAATCCTCACTCCTCATTATGACACATCTGGAGGGCCAAAGCTAATGCCGACCTCAGGGAGGAAATTTAATTTCAATCATTGAGCTTTTTAGCATCTGCCAAAAAATCTGATCACAACAACAAATCAGCATAAACTGAAACGCCAAAAACAGAGAAAAAAAGGGCAGTAATGATCTGATGATGATTACTGGCAACAAACCTTCTCAAAATATGAGATTTGAATTCAAACTAGAGTATTTTACACCTCTGTGTGACTCATAAATTAATTAAAACAATGTACTTTTGAGCCAAACATGCAAAATAGAAAATATTTTAAAAAGTGAAAACAAATTAGAAGGCTTTCCATGTTCTTCTATTGTTCAATGAATCACAGCTGTGCAACCAGTAGGCATGTAAACAAGACCAACAGGGGTTCACTGTGTGAAGTCACCCTGCTGCATGGGATATTGTATATTAACGTAAACATGAGAGGGATTTAATGGGCATATAGAAATGAGTAGAGAGGTGAAAACACACCTGCTGCAAAGCAGAAACGAGCAGAAACTCGTCAGTCAGCGTTATTTAAAGTTTATCTGTTTCAAATAAAGGAACATTTGCTCTTTTTTCTGCTGTATTTATACAGAAATGACCCAGAAACTGCCTGTCAAGACAAACAGGAAGGTTTAAATCTACAGATACTCGTTTCAGTTTGTCCAATGTGTTGCTAAAGTGCAAATTTAAAAAAAAAAAACATGGTGTAAAGGAGAATAAAAGGAGCATCTTGGTATGGTTCGGAGAGTCAAGGAGGATTTTGAAGTGGACCAGCAAGCAGAAAGTTGTTTTGTGAAGGAATTAAATCACCAAAATCCAAACATTCTTCAGAAATCTGCCGTCAAACAACCAATTCGCTCTTTTAAAGCTAGGCTAAAAACAGACGTCTGCAACCTAATATCACTTCTATTTAGTTGATTTCACAGACAAGGATGGAAACCAAATGTGTCATTTTATTTTATAACTTTTAATAAAAATGGATAGCAGCCGTTAACCAAAATGACTGTCAGCCCTCGGCGTAACGCTTTTTACAATGTAAGAAGATTAACGTTCATATACTTTATAAGTTAGTATGATTAGAAAGATATAAAGCACGCGTCTAACCATCAGTAACCATGGAGACAAGGCCGCACCGTCACGTAGCCTAGCATAAATGGAAAAGACTGGTTAGCGTCTCGTCTTTTGTACGTTTTTAATCCTGCTGCCATGACAGTCAATGAGGAGGTAAATGAGTAACGGAGGTAAAAAACTACGTTTCCATAGCAACATTCTTCATCATATATATTCATACCATCTGGATATTTAGCAGATAAAAAGCTTTCTGATCTACAAGAACCATGCGAACATTTCTGGTTGCAAAAACTCCAGGTGGATAAAATCTGAATTATTTTAAACTTTTCACATTCCCTGCATTACCAGCAGCTGCTAAAGGTTGTGATCTTCACTGCTGGATATCATTTCATGGTATTTCAGTGTCAAGGAAACAACAAGTCCGTATAATAGATGTAAGAAAAAGAGACATGAGGTCAAGGGTTTCACTTTCCAATGCATCAAACCGGACAGCGTGTGTCTTTTCTTCTCCCGGCCCTGACACAGACACACTTCCCCCAATCATGCTTGCTACTTCCTCTGCGATGGCTGCCGTTCGTCTTTCACCTGTCAGTGACGTCGGGTGATTTGACGGTCCTGGGACTGACAGGGAGCAGAAAATAACTGCGGTGTCATGGCCGAGGCAATTCGCCCGCAGAGCAGCGGGGGAATAATCCCAGAGCTGCTCTTGCTAACTGGAATAAAAAGGCTTTTAATGAGTTTTTCTAAAATGCCTTCGCAGCGTTCATGTACTTCACCTGCAGGTGATTGCTTTGTGAAATATTTCCTCCATGGGATTTTTTCCCATCCCATCCCAGCATGGAAGTAGCACATTCCTCTTGCTACCATTCAAGATAACATGATTTTTTACATTTTTTATCATAACCCCTTTATGTCATGTGGTACGACACTTTTAACTCATTATTATATATCTTTTATTAGTAATATTAATAATTTTTTGTAGTAGTAAAGATGAGGCAAATTAAAATATAAATTTTTTTTGTTTTGAAATTTCTTCTGGTTCGAGAACAAAACTAATTTAACAAAAAATCTCCTAATTTCAATGCATAAACTATAGGATGATCAATAATTCATTGAGATATTAGGAATAAGAAATATTAATCACATTCAAACAATATAAACAAATTATGTTAAATTGAACTTTCTGTTTAGATTAAATGCTTACAACGAAAGTTACAAAAAATATATATTTTTGCTACGTTTTCTAGCATTTCAAATTCAATTCAAAAATACTTTATTGATCCCAAAAGGAAACTAAGTGTTGCTGTAATTCATATTAATTAAAATTATTGTAGGTAGTGATGGCTGTTGATTTAGCAAACAGAAATAATTCTTTGATTCTAACGGACCTAAAACAAGAAAAGTTTATTTTATTTCCACTTCAGACAGTGAGAATAAAATGCAGCTGGTTTAAACTGGAAATAAAATGTAACTTTATTACAAAACTGTTCAGTTTCTAGCATTTTCCAAACCTTGAAAGAACCTGAGACTGAAACTGAGATTCCCGCCAACCAAACATATTTCCAAATCATCTGACAAAAGTCAAGTAAAAGTATTTCATCTCTTTGAAATGTTAGAGGATTAAGTGCCAATTTCCAGGCATCAGGCGACGTTAATCACACCATAAACACTCTGGAGTGTCTCGATTGGATCAAGCTGTGAGTCTGGAGGTCAGATGAAGAGCAATATTCAGAAAACGTTCTGCTTTCCAGACCTCTCACCTCCTCTAATGGGCCACAGAACACATTATCCTCTACCCATCTGCCGTATTTGCTTACTTCCCCAAGAGCGTCGAGGGGTTATTACGAGAGAGCAACCGCTAACCAAATCTTTGAGGGCACTGACGTCTTCCAGAGGGAGTCTTAACGGAAACCCGAGACGACGGGAAACCGGCAATCTGAGTATTTATCGATCCGGGCTGATGATCGGGTCTTTAATGGAAACAAAGGAGAAGGTAACGCTCCGCAGAGACAGTAGAGGAGGTTTAAATATGATGAAGTGCTGATTGTGGCTTGTTGAGAAGCTGTCAATGTGTCATTTCCCATTTGCTCAGCCTTCACCCTCCTCATCCTCCTCCTCCTGTTTTCTGGCTTCTCATTGGGTCCAAATGTGATGAGACCTCCTGAAGAACCCAACGTTGCCAAAATGCAGAACAAGGTTTTTAATCAACTCAAGAATCAAACAACAATCGCACATGATTATGTCATGAATAATTAACTTGATTACTTTGCTAAAAATCAAACCACCAATAATAATTAATCACAATCATTTATATTTGTTTCCAGAATTGGGTTTTGTTGTCCCCGCGGTTTTAGCTAATGCTCTTACTGAAAATGATTCAACTTAATGACCGGTGACCGGAAACTAACGCATGACTCAACGTTCAGGACAGAGAAATATTGTTAATATTAATACCTTTCTTTGATTAAAATTCAGCTATTTTCACACTAGTTCGATTCACATGGTGTGGACTGAAAATTTACCAAGAAAAGACCCAGGATGAATAATTAACTTATACTTTTCTAAAACAGAGATGTGATGTTTGGCTGCTGAACTACTAAGTTCATATTTATTTTCTTTCATGAAAGCAATAAAAGTTGAAACCTGTTAAATGTCACAAGAGGTCAGATGTTTTTTTTTAGGCCTTGTTTTCCTCTGCAATAAATTATTAATGAAAAGCTCCTGGACTTTTGGCCACATCTAAAATAAATAATTTAGCTGACTGATTTTTCTAAAATATTCATTTTCCAATCAGCTTTTGGTTAATTCAAGTAATTGAGAAGCAAATTGAGAGCGTGCATGAAAATATGTTTTTGAAGGGTATTAAAAGTTCTTCACTTTAGGCTCCAAGTAATTTGGTTTAAATTAAAGAGTTGAAAACTTTTGATCAACAAAGTTGTTCAGCATTTTTGTGGAAATTAAACCTAACAAGCTGGTAATAGTCACTGAAATGTTCTGCAGAATAACATTTCCAAAACAAATGTACAGATAGTTGTCTGCTGCGTTTGTGCTGCAAAAATGCAAAGTAGGGATATGTACTCCATCTTTAATCACTTCCATTATTAATAAAATGTTAATTCTTGCTTTAAGTGGTTGGAATTTGCTCTTTATGTCCCAATGTGTTTAACGTTTGGTCTATTTTAACAATATCAAATTACAATCACAATAGACTGCTTGTACGCAACATTTGTTAAGATTAAATAATCTTTTATGTTTTACTTTACCGAAAAGCAAACGCTGCTGCAACCAAATCAGATTTTATTCTCTGTTAAACTTGGCTAAGTACAGCCAGCATTTTGAGCAAAAGTAACACAAATCCAGTCGAGTCCAAAGAAACTCCTGAAAACTCAACGTCTTTCTTTTAAATGTGCAAAATCTGCTATGGCGTATTAGAGCTATTGTAGAAAACAAAGCAGTAAATTTCTCACAAAAAAGTCAGAAATTTTCTACAAAAAATTTGGAAATTTCTTAGTTTCAATTATCAGAATATCTTTTGAAACTTTTTCTATAAAAATTTTGAAATTAATCACAGAATCACGTTTTTGACAGAAATGTAATCCTTTCCACAGTGGCCCTATTTCATCGTCATAAAAATCCATTTAAAGTTTTAGATCTACAATAAATACCAGGCTACTTTATTTACTTAGTTTAGGTTGGGATTTTTTGTCCCGTAAATACTTTTAAGTCTACAATTTTGGCCCACATGCCAAAAAGTTTGTACACCCCTGCCCCAAATGTTATTCATGCGTAAAGAACAACTTCTTCTTTTTTGGTTTCCAAGTATTTGGCACCAATGTAAAGCTTAGGATTCACACCTTAAGAATCTGTAAACCACTGAAAACCCTGAGTAGACGTGTTTATGGTTTTGCCAACAAGTGAGTGTTTGATAAATGGTTTAACTGAAATAGTTTGAGAAACTCTGGTCTAGAGAAAAATGTTGCTGCTGCAGAATAACGTGAGAAAAACGTCATAGTTTCCAACCGTTGCACTTCTAAAACTATCTTTTTCTGCAGATTTCTAATTATTTTCCAAATACCTAGAAACCCTTGGAAGTAAAAGAATAAAATCACCTTCAGCATTTTATAGAACTGGCTTGTTTGGGGTGAAGATGTACAAATCGGAGCATGTGACACACACGAGGTCCGTGGTAATTTTCTTTCACGCGTCCCGACATGCAGGGTGCGACCCACCCAGACACCTCCTGACACCGGAGATCAGGTTTACATTTCAGAGGAATGTTAACACCAGCCAAGGGCGAGCCGTGGCCTTTCCGAGTTAAAAATGCGAAAGCAATTCTGCTCTCCTCATAATGCAGGCTGTGTCCTTGATAGCTACAGGAGGGACTGAGCTGAGAATGACTCCGCGTCCCTGAGGGCCGACGATCAGCTGATACAGATGAAACAGAAAAGGAAAGCTTCCAGAAAGAAGCAACATGCGGCGTAATTGAGATGGGGAAGAGTCTCCGCCTTGTTTCTGAAACGCCACACGTATTGAGCCGAGTGGCTGCGGAGGCGAGGTGATTGCCACAAACAGCCATCCAGGAGGAGTTCATTGACAGAAAGCGTCAAGTATTAACATGTAGCTGCAGCACAATGAGACTCCCGACGAGAGCCGCCATGCTGCATGCTAATTTCATTACAGCAGCAATGCAAGAGAGACATCTTTGTATTCAAATGAGGGAGCTTGGTTTAAGTAAATTACTCCCCGCGCCTGCCAAGTGTGTGATTATGGATCTGGGGTGTTTGTGCTGTAACACTCATCCAAATGCGCAGAGTCGCTCTGAGCCCAAACGCCGAAGAAAAGGGAACAGGCGGCAGCCTAAGACGGTCGCAGAATCAAATGTTTTGCTGAGGAAATTAGAAATCTGTCGAGTTACAAAAATCCTGATTTGCAGCACGAGCTTCTGCCAAATTTGTTGCATAGAAATGAAACTGCCCCTGGAAGGAAAGAGGATTTCTGACTACAGATCCTGCATTAACTGCTTTAGGCAGACTTGTCGCTTTTAAAGCACTAACAATGCCTTTCTCTCCACTGAAACACAAAAAGTGACTTAGTTTCTATTTTTCAACTGGTGGAGTCTTGAATCAAAGAATGCTATTTGAGATGCAGACGTGTGACTGGCTGTCACAGCTTCCCTCAGACTCTCAGCACGCATCAGAAGCAACAGCACAGATGACAGCTTAACAAGCCAAACAACACCATTACAAGTGTAAGGCAAAAACCTGCAGCTGACAGCTAGCTAACTAGCATCAGAGTTGTCATCTAGCAGAGACGATGAATCTGAGCGTTTTCTACTAAACCGCCATTTGCTTTTATCCTGCGTTAGAAATTCACCTTTTTTTTATAGTAACTTGACATTTGTTTTAATTAGAGACAAAAATTAAAAATTTATCACTGACCACTAACCCAGCAAGCACTGCAACATTTATAAACTTTGAATACTTAAAATGAAGCTCTTCCTTTGAAATTGACACACAAAATTGATTTTAAATTCATAAAGCAAGAAATTTTGCATCTGTTTACTTTTTTTGTGTGAGATTTTAGACAATATGGTTGAGAAATGCACAATATAAGCATTTAATATCAGTCAATATTGATTAGTTTTTATTTTAAATATCTGAAATACTGCCAAACTTTCCTGTTTTATCCACAGTTTTCACTTCACACTGTTACTTATTTTATTTTGAAGTAGTTTATGTGAAACCTGAAACTGCTGCTGCGCATGTTACGCAATAGGTTGTTGCTAGGTAACCACAAGTGACAAAGCCGATTGTTGCCAGGTAACCAATGGGGGAGTGAGTCAGTTGATTACACAAATTTTGCATAGATAACTTTGAGAAGTTGAGCGGCTAAAGTCTGTCCTCTGCCTACATTTCCCAGAATGCTGTGCATTTCTGGATCAGAGTTCAGTGAGTATTCTTTTGAATATTAAATATTCTATCAGATCTATTGATTGATTTAATGTGTGTTAAAATGTAAAATGGATTTTTGAGAAGCTACACTTATGAATTAACACTCAAAATTGTTTTCAAATCCATAAAACACAAAATTTTCATTCAGTTTGCATTTTTTTAGGGCTTTGTAGATTAACAGCTACAGCATCTGTCATGTGTTTCACTGATTAGGTCCTGGGTAGTAAGCTAACGGGGATAATCAGTAGGACGTCAGCAGCAGAATCTGGCTGCTGGTCAAGCTCTGAAAATCACCTGACAGATAAATTTGTCTTCCTTCACAAGCTGAAGGTCACAGATTGGTCCAACAGAGATACAAAAAAGCCAGAGAGCGGCTCAGTTGTTTTGAAGGCTTATAAAACTCTGCTGGCGATCATGAAGGTTTATTTATTATTAGAAATTAATTGTCCAATTGGAAAAAAATTGAAGTAAACAAATGCAATTTATACCATTATGTATCACAAGGTTTATTAAAACAAGATAGCGAAAAATGACAAAATGTGGAACATTATTTCAGACAATTTTGTAAACTGATAAAAGGAAAAAATAAAAATGGATTGAAAATATTTATCTCTAAACACAGTAAGGTTTTGGAGTTGGGAAACCAGATTCCAAAAATTAAATCTAGGGAATAACCTGCAGATTTCTGTGTCCATAACTAATAATTTGACATAAACGTCCCTGGAGAACCATCCAAAGGGCCAGTGACTGGAAATTGGGTACTGTTGTCAAAATGTTGCCATTCTTCACTAAAAAGCAAATGAAAGCCAGCTTTAACTTTTCAGAAATGCAGCTTAGACACAGTCAGACAAGGAGAAACTCATTGGTCTAATTAAAGCACAGTGTAACTTTCTCATTTAAGAGCACAACTATAACCAAAGACCGAGATGACAACGAAGGGAATTCAAGAGCTGTTAGCGTTCTTTAGTGGACTAGCCTGCACTTAATTCAACTTCAGTCAATTAATGCAGAAAATCTCCAAAAACGTGTGTGCCATCCTTTTAAAGGCATGACCAAGAAGACCTGAAGCTTTATTTGCTGCTAAAGGTGATTAAAAGTTATCAAAAGCTGTGATTGTGAATATTTATGAAACACTGGATTATATAGATTGGAGAAAAAAAAGTATATTCTTTAAAAAAAGCTGCTTTTTCCATGCTTCTTGTAAAACTACCAGCAACTGAGTCTTTGCTGTAGTGACATGTCAAAGGCTAAAATGGTAAAATCCTACCTAGGTTTTGTTTTTCGTTTGTATTTATTATTTCATTTGTAAAATATTGAGACAAACTTGCCAGAATCATGCTAACAGTCGGAAGATTCCAGTGATTAGCTGTGCATGCTACCATTAGCACAGTAGCCTTAGCATTAGCATGTTGAGCTTAAGAATGCTGCAATTTTTAACCACTCTGACATTAAAAGCTTTAATGTGTATTAAAAAGATTTCACTCTAGAACTAAAACAATCTCTTTCTTTACCATGTCTAAGGCTTAGACTGATGAGATGTTATGCAGTGATTCATTTGGATGCTAAGCTAACATTTCACCAGTCAGTATTGATTATTTCCTCTAGGTTTTTGGAGCAATATTCCTTCAAGATCTCAGATTCAAACCAAACTTTCTGTATTCCAATCCTTTAATAGCTGGTACAGCATTTGAGTGTTGGTGTTAAAAATAAATAGAAAACGTTGCCTAGAGCTGACATGTATGGTGCATTTTCTCTCAATGTGGCCCTGTGTTATGTTAGACGTTGGACTCAGACCAGTAGGTTTGTGGGTTATGATTGGGAGACTTGAACACCTGTCAATGCAGGAGCTTTAGGCTTTGTATTTACTTCTCCTTTAGCATCAACATCCAGCACATATAGCTATCAGAGCGCTGTTCAGAAATGACTATTTTTCCACTTTCCTCTATTTCTATCACAACCCGCAGTGAGAAATTGTTAAAGTTCATTCCAATGCTGAGATGTTTCTATGACTCACAACAAGTCAAGGCTGTTATTTAAGCCCATTTGAAAATGTAGCTTGTCAAAACTAAAGAGACAGTTGCAGAAAATATTAGTTACAATGGAATCCATGTTGCCTTAAAGTATTTCTGCTTGCATATTTACCTGCATTTTTACTGTTTTCTCCTTTACAGATTTCTTCTGTTTTTTTCCCATTTAAAAGCATCAGATCAGGCATAGAAAAAAGCCGTTTTTAAAAGACTATTTTACTTATTAAGGCCCTTTATGATTAAATAGTTGCTTCCTAAGTTAAATAACTGCCATCAAGCTTTTATTACAACTGTTAATTGCACCTAATATTACCCAATATTAATAAATACTTTTTCACATCACTTTACAGAAATCTCTTTAAATAGTTCAAATCCTGACAGAAAAATTGCCTCAAATCTCTTTTCCCACCTCAACGCTTGTTTCTGAACAGTGAACTTTGAGAGCGAGCTAGATATTTCTCAACACAATCACACATTAGAGTGAAACGTATTAACCTACAATATATATCACCTAACAGAAAGTTGAGTTTTCCCCTGAGGTTCTGTCTTTTTATTCACCTGGGGAACTGCAAGGCTCTTTATTTCAGAGAAAATGTATTACTTCAAGGCAGCAGTGAGAAAAACTCCTGCAGAAGAAGGTATATTAAAAGCTTAAGTCAGAGCCAGGTTCATTGGTAGGTTGTGACAGGCTCAGCATACATAAAGAAAAACTCAAATATGACATAGTTTTTCTGTTGGAAAGACAACAAAACCATCTGAATTTTTAGAAACACCAAGATGCTTGAAATGTCAATCTGGTTGTCATAAATCTATATATCAGTTTTACTTGTAAGCATGTTCAAATTCAAGTCCTGCCTGAAGAAATAACCCTACACCCAACACCAGCTGGGCAGAGATGGAGAGTGACAGTAGAGAGCGGAGAGGAAGCATGTTGACAACCCTGAGGTCAACGATGTAGAGCCAAACCTACCGTTTCCCCCCTGGGAACCATTTAGGACTAATTTGATCCCATTTGTGTACAGAAAGTCTCAACAGTAAACACCTGCCAAGCACCAAATGTCTGGAACATTGACTACAGTGGATAAATCAGCAGGTCAGGGTCAGCATTAACTTTTACTGTACAGAAATCCTTCAGTTACCAGCAGATCACGTCTTTTCTTAAACTGAACGTTACAAGAAAATGTGGTTTATTATTGTCTTCTGAGCTAAAAATAAAAAAAGAATTAGTGTTTCTTAGTGTGAGGATGATTAATTATCCAGATGATAGCTGGGAAGTGCCTCTGCAGAGGAGACACGTTTCCAGGCAACTTGTCAACGTTGCTCTTATCTGAGACAACAAATCATGACGGCAACAGCACAACATTTTAACAAGATGCCAGAGCTTGTTGCATAAACCCAACTGCATTCTGGAGATTACGTGTTGTGATAAATCTGAATCAACAATCCTAATAAAAGCAGTTCAGTAGGTTCACGAAGCCTAAAAGGAAACAGTTCTGCAGTGCACGCAACTTTTAAAGAAGGCTGGTTGGAAACATCTAAAACCAACCGGAGTCCAAGACACCAGTGTCTCATTATTGAACCATGGGAATCTTCTACTGGATTTTAATCCAACAATATACTAAATGACTTGATGCAAATACCCGTTTTTCCACATTTCAATTTAATTAGTGACTAATAAGTTTGCAACAACTGGCAACAACTGAAACTAATCGTGCGTTCACACCAGGTGCGATTTGAGCGGCTGGTTTACAGTCAAACTCTATGTGGACGAACATCGTCCAACGCTGGAGTTATAAAATCTGAACTTTCTCCACTCCGCACAGAGCGTCAACCAATCAGAGACACTCCGATATGTGACATCTTTATTTAATTAGATGAAATATGCAGGAGACGGTGGAAGAGTTGAGAGACATGTACGCCAAGGAGTTTCCTCTCAACGCCGTATAGAGTAACTTTGACACATCTGATGTGCGTCTAGAGCAAAATGTAAAGCGTCTACATTCAAAGTGCAGACGCATTGAACTGGAAGCATCAGACGCGTTTTTGACGCATGAAAGGTGTTTGGTGTGAAAGCAGCATTAGACAAACAGGGTTAGTGACAACCACGATTAGCTCCAAACCAACAACAAGGATATTTTGTTTTTCTGTCCTACTATCACAAACATAAACATAAGGAGTAAGTAACACTCTACTGAGACTTTGGTCAGATGATTCTAAAAGCTGATTTAACCTCTAGAAGAAGAAAACAATTTGTTCTTCCTTCCAGAGAAGAACAAAATTAGGTGAATCTTGTTGCTCGTTTCGGACACATCATCTGGCCAAAACCTTTTTTTGTGTGTAGTTTTGAAGTGGGTGGGATGATGTATGACATATGAAACATCCTGACAGGAGAGAACTGAAATAAATCTTGTCCTTGCAAAGTATGCACAAGCCTTAGATCGACATTTTGGTAAAAAAAACTCCAGGTAGGTTTGTCATAAAACAAAGATTGAGTGAATACTTGAGACATTTTCTAAAAAAACGAACGTAACCGGCTATTTAAACCAATCACAAAAGCTAACATCCAATCAGCACCAAGGAAATTAAAGGCACCACTGGATTGGCTATTGAAGCTTGCTATTTTAGGTGCCATTTTCTTCCAATATTTATTGGTTTTATGGTCAAATCTGAATTAACTTGGATCAAAACTTGTACTAAAATGAAGAGTTTTCATACTGACATGATGTCAATGTGGACAAAGATGAAATTGTTTTAATGTTTTGAACACGAGTGTTAATAATAAGTAAAGAGGGAGTAATATTTATTCTTACTGCTGCTAGAAACACAAACAGAAGGGAGAGTAATGATTCTGTAACACTTCTGTTCTGCATTGTAGCCAAGAGGTTGTAAAGAGGCACCTCATCACATCCAGGTGATTAAACTATTTGTCCTAATGCACCCTAAATAACCAGCAACACAGACTGCAGGCGGTAAAATGAGCAGAAATGAGCACACTGCATTAGTTGCTGCAATTTCCTCTCCCTTCTGTTTCCTTTTGTGATCTCATCGCAATCACAGTCATCTCGGGCTGCCTATTGTCAGTTTAATACAGACCAATGCAAATTAATGTAACTATAGTAACAGTAAAATGGACAGTATCTTCATAAAGTCACATAACATCTTTTCGCATAAAGAAAATGTGAAAATAACCATTTGCAGCTACTTGAATCCTCATTTTCACACTGTTTGCTACATTTAAGATTTTTTCCAAAGAGTGAAGCTTTGATTAAGATTTATTTACCGTTTCTTCTAATGAATTTGGATATTTTCTAAAGTGAAAAATCAGTCATGTAATTAAATAAATAATCAACAGCCTAATCAGTCGTGACAAACAATTAACTTCAACCTTTATCTGCACCCTGAAAGTGAACGCAGGGAAGGAAACACACTGATTTCCCAATCTTTTCTCAGAAAAGGTTTCATTTCCAAAAGGGACAAAGACTCCTGTTAAAGCTAGCCACAGTAGATGTGTTTTGTTTTTCTCCTTCTTTCTGGCACCCAAATAACAGAGAAAGAAACAACATAAAAAAAACCAGAGACTGTAACACTGAGGATGTCGGAGTCTACCAATACTGGCTCAGATTGTCCATATAGGTGCAGAAAAATATGTCATTTCAAAACAAATATGGCCGAATATGTGATTGAACTGGTGTGCAGGAAACAATCACATTATCTATCATGACAGATAAGATGGGAAATGACAAAGAAAACCTGGAGAAGGAAATCAATCTTTAGTTTCCTTTGCAGGATGGAATTGGATTGGGAGGAAAATAATGCTTTTAAAAAGACAGACTCCTCTGGCTATTGTAGAGCTGGCAGCTTGTCATCATTTTTCCATTACATGAAGATGACTGTGTTGGTAGCATGGGCATATTCTCTTTAGGAACGTATATTACAGAGAATGCATGCTGGGTAATAGAGAGGAGGGAAAAAAGAAGCATTTTCTGTAATAATTCATGTTATAATGAGCATTTTGACATTACTCATGTTATAGTGCTCAGATAAACTCATGTTTGAGTTAACTTCACTGAATCTCTGCAGTATCAAGTCATTTTGAAATATTAACATATCATCAACATACAAAGTAATCCTCTGACTGAAACAACGCAGACAAAACTATGAAAAAATGATGCAAATAAGTATTTTTTAAAATAAAAACAAGCAAAAACCTTCACATAACAGTAGTTAAGTGTATGAAAAAGATGCCTGTAGTTTGTAAACTCTAAACAGGTGAGTTTTATACACATACAGCCAGATTTCAGACCTGATCGCTGGTTTCCAGCTGTAATAATTTAATCTGTGTGATGACTAAATTGTTCCTCTTTAAGTCTAAAGAGAATAACTTTTGTTTTTCACTCACTGGTCAAAGCGACGTTTTACTTCACAACATTCATGAAAGTTTGAGTTGCAGTTCTAAACCTGCAACTTTTTAAAACTTTGATATTAGAAACCAACCAAGACTAGATGTTGTTTTGGTGATTGAACATATAATGATGAGGTTGAATGTTGAGTTTTTTAGCCCACAATCAAGTCAAGAAAACCTTTGAGGATTATCTGGCTTCTGTTGGTAAAATTTAGAGTAAAGGCTGATATTTATGCTTCTAAAATGCACTAAAAATCATCTGGAAACTTTTGACATTCCTCACTTTGACACTGGGCAGCATTTCTGACAACTTTCAGAGTCCTGACTGATGCTTTCAGGATCTGATTTCAAAGAGAATGAAGAGTTGTCTGCAGAGATTTGTTTGAGCTATAAAATCTTCAGCAGAGCAGACAGTAGATTAAAGATATACAGACGGTGTGCTACTTTTAGAGGGAAGCAGAAGCTTGAATTATAGGAATATTTATGTAGGTCTACAATGAATCAACAACTTCCTAGAACCGTGTTGGATCCTCTTGTCTCTAGAAAGCGACTTAATTGTTCGTGGCATTGATTTCTTCAAGAGATTTTGATTCATATTGATTTAATCGCGTCACAGAGTTGGAGCAGATTTGTTGGCTGAACACCAATGGATGTGAATCTTGTGTCCACCATAACCCAAAGATGCTAACACTACGGGTCTAAAGTGTACCAAGATAATATATCAAACACTGTTACACAGCCACCGGCTAATACGAGTGATTGATCATTGCTTTCTTGTTGTTTATGTCAAATTTTGACCCTGTCATCTGAATATTTTCCAACATTTTATTGTCCAGTTTAACATTCAGAGATCATATTCCCATTAGCTTCCTTGCACTAAATGTTTGATTGAGATAATTTTGCTTTTCAATCATCTCAAACTAAAAAACTCATTCTCCTCTGACATTTATCTTTGTCTTTTTGGGTGATTTTTTTTGGAAATGCAAGAAGACTGTTGATGAAAATCAAATAACACTTTTGGGAACACTTTATTTGAAGGGCTGTGCATAAACATGACACTTTTAATGGACTTTTTAATCAAATTTTAATAATAAAGTGTTACCAAATATTCCTAAAATACTCCAACACCAACCTGTCTATCATATGCAACATTCAAAGTTGATTGAACTGGTTCCTACTTAACTCTATTTAAAGGTGTAACTATTTATTTGTGTGATCATGATTGAAAAATGTACCACAATGTAAAACTAATCAAGTTTAGTCACAAAAGCTTAATTCCTTTAAGGATAATATATTTCAAACTTCTACTTCTGATGATGATTCAGGCTTTGGTTTGCTATTTTTGACAATTTTCTTCTCTCTCTTCAGGTACAGCGACTCCACCATCGACCTATTTCACTGGACGACTCGTCTTCATTAAACCTGAGCTGTTTTAAGGCGACGCCTGGATGCATGAAGGCGGACGAGCCACTCTGGGATGCGACCAGCAAACATGCCGATTCATCTCAAATGCAAAGAGGGGTCAGGAAAGGCTCCCCGGCACCATATGTTTGTCAGCTGACATTAAAGACAGGCGAGTCTGGGCTTGTTTAAGAGTCTTATTGAGTCATACCTGCTTTAAACAGCCGTAAAAGGTTCAAGCTGATTAAAACTTAAAAGTTGGGGCAAGTTTACTTGTTATTTTTAACCTCAGCTCTGGTAAATCCTCATCACTCTCTCCCAACGAGATCTAAAACTATAAACCGTGTTTATTTACGTCAGCTTTAATTTCAGAAACACAGACTTTGTTGCTTCAGAGTGACATATGGGATTATTTAACTAGGATTCACAAAGCTATCGCCGTATGCCGAGCACAAAGCCAGATCTGAATCAAATCCAAGGCAGAAATAAAAACATGACACATTATCCAGTGCAGCAGGGATGGGGAGAATTATTATTGGATTTCCATATGAACATTAGGTTGTTTTGATCCAACTGTCTTCTGTTTGTTATGCAAAACTCCCATAAGGGCAGCAAGGCTTGTAAAAATGATCATCAGTCAAGAAGAAGTCACTTGAATATAAACAAACCAGTGACGCAAGAAGCAGCAAATAAATAGATTCCCTGCTTGTTAGCTGCAGGATTTTGCAGAACACGGAACAAATGGAAATAAAAGCAGCCAAAACTGAAACTTATCTTGTTTTGTTGATGTACAAGTTAGAATTAGCACTGTAGCACCGTTTATTTGCCGCAGGAAGTTAGAAAAGTAGCAACAAGATGTGAAATAAATTGAATAAAGTGAATATTTTAACTTATCAGCTAAAAACATTTTCTCCACTTTACAGATAAAAGTTAAATTACAACATCTTACGATGGACATAGCTGCTAGTATTTATTCATAGTTTTTGTTTATGCTGTTATAATGTCTTGAAACTGGATTTCTCATAATGCATATGCATGATATGAAAATAGTACAATACGTTGGAAAGAATATAACCATTAAAACCATTAAAAGTGGAAAATAGCATCACTGGATGCAAAGAAAGCATTAAAGGAGGAAAAGGCAATAATAGAGAGTCAGATGCATGTTTCTATTCTGCTCAGACGTTACATATATAGCATGTAAATTACAGCAGTTTTCCTTCTCTATTCAAGCAGCTTTCAGAAAATCTGCTAACAAATCAAGGGATAAGAACCTCTGAGAAAAATAATCAAATCCTATTCATTCCTACATGATGATAGTCGAGTTACCATCTCCAAAAGTGAACTTTATTCTCCTGCTGGATTATATACTTCCCAGTAAAAGAGATGCAAATTGCTTTCTATGCAAATATTGAGCTTTTTGTAACATCTATGTCTGACAGCTGTATATAGGGTTTCACGCCAACAACATTTTGCTTAAACGAAAAAAGGAGAGAGACTGTGATTTGGTTTTTCACTTAACGCCAATTAACACAACGTCTAAAAGTGGTTAAAAAAATTAACGAGTGTAATATAAATGTAAAATGTGTAATATATTTAAACGGCTAAATAAAGACAAAAAGTTCAGACCAACAATGTCACTGATCGTCCAGAAAGGCTGAAATACTGACCTTGTTTTTAGGTTAGCGTAGCGCTATGCTAACATTTAGACAACGACAGCTAAAAAAGCATAGAATGATCCAAGAAAAAAATGAGAAATGCAAAATTTCCACCGTCATTATTTAGTATCTTTTATAGTTTTTGTATTTTTGCAAACCAACTCTTTTAGGTTGAATATGAAGAGGACATTTAATTCTCACCATAAGTCAATTTCTACCTGCCAGAGCGACTTGTACTACCTGCTTTAAAGTCCTTTTCTAGAATTTGCTCATAATTTTCAGCAGGAAAAATCAGTTTTACGGCTCAAAAAGATTATATCTACAAGCAGGAAGCCATGTTGGTTTGATCAGAGCTCATCATCTCACATTTCCTGGTCCAAACTGGAAACATATTAAATTAAAACAGTTCATCATAAAAAATAAAATGAATTTTGATGAATATACTTAACTTCAAAAAAGTAAATGTAAATTCCTTGGCACAAACTGGCAACATATGGGTACAAAAAGGCCACTACCAAGTGGTTGTAAACTGATCCAGAGTCCACTGAAACTAGTTTTTTTCAGCAGTTATTAGATGAAACAGTTCTGAAAATATCCACCACCTTTTCTTACTGCAGTAAAACCGTAAAACAGGGACTGTGAGGTCTTGATTTGTCCCATTTTGCATTAAATAATCAATATAAATCTCCCTGCATTGGCATGCTCTCTGAAAAGTCCCCCAACTTTCTTGAAGTGCTCTGAAGTCTGTCCCGTCATCAGCAGCTCTTGTTAGCTCTGCATGTTGCCACTGATGTGCTTTAGATTACACATTCACAGAGCAAGCTGCAGCCGATAATTGAATCACTGGAACTGATCATCAACAATCAGGGCCATTGTGAAGCCTTCATCAGAGCCATCTGAGAGGAGCAGATCAAAGCGGTTATGACACCGAGAGGCGCTGGAGTCGCCTGCACACACTTTCATTAAAGACTTCTGCTCAAAAAAGCAGCTTTGTCTCTTGTAAATGCTAATTTCTGCCCGTGTGTATGAAGGTAGGGGTCAGCGGTTTATCATATCTCCTCTTTAATGCCGCCAACATCATTTTTATAATTGAACAGCAGTGACAGACACCTGTCCTGCACTGACCTTCTCCATCACAGAGGCAATGGGGCCACCGGGGCGGACTGTCACTCCTGATCGCACTAAGTGATGGTCAAAGGCAGCGGACGCAGGCAACCCACCGGAACCTATTAGCGCGTCTCTCGGCCCTCGCATCAGGATCCTCTGAAACACGGGTTAACACCAGCGAGTGAGCCAGCGAGTGTGTGAGGGAAAGATGTGCAATGATGTGATTCATTCACAGTTGTGAGGAGGAAATTGAGTGCAAAAATGTGTCTCTGTGTGTGTATTACCAGGCGAGGGCTGTGTAAAATGTCAGCGGTGGATTGCAAGGTTCAGAGAGAGTTCAAGGCAAACGTCTCTTTGTTTCCTTTAGAGGACGGTCTGGTCTGGACCGAGAAGACAAACTGCTTCAGGGAGCGACGAAGGAATCACTCACAACTTCATACTTTTCTAAAAACATCTATTTTTGCATCCATTTAAGGAAATAAAACCAAATATTACAAGCCAGAGAGTTGGAGGTAAAACTCAGCCACTGCGCAGGAAAAACTTCTGCAACTCAGCAGCAGAAGCTAATGCATTAACCAAGAAGCTAAGAAACAAGCTAAAGTTTGAAACCAAACTCTCATTAAGGAGCTTTTTTCCACTGTGAAAGAACATTATGACAGCAGGGTTCCCCAAATTTAGGGGTATGGACAAGAAAGACTTGAAGAAAGCCTGGGTGGGAACATGAACAGTAAGACAGCTGGCCGTTAGCATTTAAATTACAGCCTTTTTATCTCACTGGTTGTCAAATTTATCTACCAGCTGCCAATTTTATGTTTTGTACCTTTTCTACATGCAAGGGTGCAATGAAAGCCATCTGGAAGTTTAAGAATGAAAAATGTCAGAACGAGACTTTGGTTGAGCCGTGTTTGTCCGAATTAAACACTGAAGTATGTAAGTGAATTCAGGAAACAACAAGAACAAAGACGATGATAGCACTGGTCAGCTGTCTGTCATAAATCCACATCTGACAAGTTAGCTAAACTCGTAATTAAATGCTCATTACAGCTCCTACTTCCTCGCTTAGGATCTCTAAATAATTGATCAAACATTAAACTGTAATGCTTAAACGCTCCCTAAATTAGTTATGAATCCTAACTTTTACTCACAAAGCCATTAATTATTGATCAGTGCATGTGTTCAACAAGCTTAAAGTCAAGATGGATTTTTGTAGCTCACTCAACTCAAGCTGATCCAATCTTCTACGTTACAAACTGAGATCCTTCCTCTACACATGCATCAATAATCATTTATTTTTCTGCTGTGGATTTGTTTGACTGCACTTGCTGAACTAACCAATAATCAGAGCAATGGGAAAGTCAAACTCACGTAATAAAAACCAATAGAGAAGAGTTGGATCTTTGTTTCAAATATTTTTTATATTTTCAATTTAAAAATGAAAAAATTCACCCTTGTTTCTGCCGAAAACATAAAAAATTCAAGCATATTTTTATGCTTTGGATAAAAGACAGACATCAAACTTTTATAAAAAATAGAACAAACACGTCACATAAATGTAAAATAAAAAAACAGTAGTACTCAGGTGTTTACACACCTGATAGTTTGGTAAACTCTGTTCGCTTGGGGATCATCATTTTCTTTCACTCTGCATTGTATCAATCAAAACCTGTTCCCCTCCTCACCTGTGGAGGCGCTGCAACAATAACCACTGAAGGAAACGACACAAAAACCTCAGAAGAAGACACTAAGCTTAACTTCCTTCTTCACAAAATGTAAACAGAACCAGTAGTCAGGTTTTAGCCGTTGGTAAAAGACCACTAAAGACCATTTCTCTTGCTAGCGCTAAGCTAACATGTTTGTTTTGGTTGTATTTACCCAGAATGCCCTTTGAAATATAAATTCAAACTGCAAACAGAGTTCACTTCAACTGAACCAAGCGTGAGGTTTGCATCGTGTCAGAGTGCGACTACGCGTTCACACCTTAACTAAACGACTTTCCAGGCTTGTTTAACTTCCATTATGGAAACTGAATGTTGATAATTAGTGAAAACACAATTATAAGTAGAAATGTTGCTCCCTTTCTGTATAACGTTCCACCAAACGTCCTGAATATTTCTCCAGACTCACAGGTTGCAGAAATCATCCCAACATACGCGGCGGCGGCGGCGGCAGTGAAGGGCTAGTTCACTCTGAGGCTTTTCTCATCACACCTTTCTAGTTTCAAAGTGTAATGAGTAGCTGCGTATTAATGCCGTGTGGGTCATAGGAGGACTTCCAACACATTTGTAGTCTTAAAGTCACCTTGGCCCGTCTGCGCTCCCCGTCAGCACCACCTTGGCTTCACCCGCTCACCACTCACACGACCAAAAGGCCTTTCAGACAAACGCAGAGGGCTTAGGGGGTAATAATATCCCACAGATCATATCATGAGGGCAGCAGGGCCATATGGCTCTGAGAACCTCATTGGTTTGATTTATTGCACTGCCTGTGATTTCATCCTGACAGCTGGGTAATGCAGGGACTGGATAGGAATGGTGTTTGTTGATGTTTCTGCATGTATATGTCTAAATTAGCGCTACACCAAGCATGCATCTTTCATGGTCTGATTATTTGACCGCCTAACAAGCTTCTCTGAACGTCCGCAGCAATCGGCGGCCTGTCAGAGCGCCACCGGGTTCCTGACGTATCCGTCCTCTCACCAATTTCTCTAGCCGAGCTTTCGATCAAACGGCGCCGCACAACAAAAATGGAGCACAGCGACGCATTTCCCAGCTGGAGCGCCTTTCTTCAACACCCTGAGAGGGAAATTGACATTGTTGGATGCTGTCAGGATGATACCAATAAGTCTCATATAATTTAAATCACAGCAGTCGATTTTTTTCTTCTCATTGGTGTCATTATAAAACTCAGCATGCAGGTGCTTGCAGCATTAATAGAAATAATCCACAATTTGAGGATTTTATATCTGACAAACTTCTCCCTTTTCTCTGCTTCAGGTAAAAGGTCTCATTAATGGCCACTTAGACATTCAGCCTGCTAACTGCGGCTAAAGCAATACAGGAATTAGTCATTGTTCTTCCTGTCACATAAAATGTAAGAAACACATAATTACACAGGCTGGCAGTGAACTGCTGATCCCAGATCATTAAATGGTCTTTATGGGTGAGCGAGAGCGTTTGTCCGTTTTGGTCAAGAAAAGGAGAAACCAGATGTTACAATTCAGAATGTAAGAGGATTCAATGCTTTAAAATGAAATTACTGTATTAAATTTAATGTAAAGAAGTTTTCTCAGTACGTTTTTGTCTCCAATCAATCAATCAACTTGATTTATACCACTAAGTAGATTTGGTTACAGAGAGGTGAGTCAGATTTTACATCAACACCCAATAAATATAAATATAACTTGATTCAAAATGGCCCATTGCGCAATATTTTAACCCTTTCACTGCAGTGGACAGCCGTCTAAATGTTATAAATCACATGTGTCAAACTTGAGGCCTGTGGGCCAAATCTGGCCCGCACTAGCTTTCTATGTGGCCCTCTAAATTCTAGACTAAACACTAATTGTGCTTAAATATTACGTTAGAAATCAAATTAATTCAGTTTTTCTCAGTTTTCTGCCAAATTTTATCAATCAGTCCCTCTAATGAACAAATTCCCGCACTTTTTCGAACTAGTAATTGGGAGTTTATTGCAAATGTATAATTCTGTCATTGTTCTGAACCCACAGGACTCGACGCAGCATCTGGCTGAAAAGCGTTGAACTAATCCAGCCTTTTCAAGTCCTTTCCTCGCGCTACTCTTGCGCGTGTTGATGCGGCGGGTGTCACCGAATGTTTTGTCTCGCTGCAGACAAAAGCTGGCTGTCAATAAGGAGAAGCAGAGGCAGATCAGTCAGCCGACAGCAGCAGAGTGAAACACTTTGTGGAGAAGCAGATGAATGTTAGAACCGGCCAGAGTTTTTTTTGCTTGTCCTCCCTCTTCATCACACACCGGGTTGTTCTGCTGTCTGTTGGCAACTCCATCATGAAACTTTGCTTCTTTTCATGTCAAAGTCGAGCGAACGCAAATAAATGGTTGAAAAGAACGAGGGCCTTGAAAGTTGGACGACTGCAACAGAAAACACGACAGCGCTAACTGTGAGCGGCAACAGGAACAATTTAAACTACAAAATCAAACTAAATTTATGTTTATGCCATTTAAAAAGATATTTAACAAGCATATAATGACAGATATTTATATTATTATGACTGAGGAAGCACTTTGATACAATTATTTTTGTCTAGTTTTTAGTGCAAATATCTTATTTCACTAACTTACAAGTAACTTTTCAGTTTTAAGTAAAAAATTCCTTATAGTGATGAAATAGTACTTGAAATTTTCCCATGTTATAATAAAATAATATTTCAGTTTTTCATCAATATTAAGGATTTATTGACTTTAAACAAGCTCCTATATATTACTTAAAAATTAGTTTTCAAGCGTGTAAAGATATTTCCAAAGGAAACTAGATCAGAAATATTTAAGATTTTGTTTTTGTAGTGCAGAATAGTTTTTATTTCAGGTGTTTTCCAGCTGTTTCAATCATATTTCGGTCCAGAGTTTGACTAGGACACTAAAATCTTTCCATAAATCTATTCAAAAGTTGACAACTAGAGCAACATTTATGCATTTTCTTGGTTTTCTTAGCATGCTTTATTGTATGTCTTATATTTAAAGGTTTTAAAATATTTTTATGACCAATTAAGTCGATATCCACCGTGTCAGTGGGATGGCGCTCAGATTCTCTCATTTTTAATAATTCCACTAAAAGTACATCACCTCTTATGTAAAAATGAAACATTTAAAATGCAAATGAGGTCATAAATCACACGCAGCGCTCAGAGAGCAGCTACCTCTGGGTCAGCACTCCCCCCTCCTACCGCCCCAGATAAATATGCACGCCGCTACATTTGCATCTCTGAACCACGCCGGTCTTCTTGATGCAAATCTGACCGGCTGCAGAGGCGCCAGGATGAGGCCCGGGTCAGAGCTGGATTGAGGATAGCTAACCGTGGCGACCCTCAAGCTCGAATGAGCGCGAGCGTTTCCTCCCAAGGTGAGCGCGGCGTTTGACTCCAGACACTTCACGCTCTTCTGCAGGCGCCGCCCGCCAAGCGTTTGTGTCTCTATTTGAAGGAGGGATAGACAGGACGGAGGTCAAGTGTGTCTAAGTGAGGGTCCTCATGTTAGCTTTACAAACTAAACGACTTAAGGTGAAGGAAAAGATGCCAGAGAGGACGGATTCAGCCAGCAGGAAGCTACAATCACCTCCTTGGATTATTTTTATTTTTCTGAAAACTTACCTAAATAAACACCAACAGAGAATAATCCACAGTTAAAATTAAAAGCTAATAATACCTATTACCATTCCACTTAGTAGTAAACATCTTATTTATATCTTTCAAATGGGAAAAACAGGAAATCATGACATTGAAGATTCACATTTATCTTCAAAAATCTGCAGATGGCAACAGGAAAACACTGCAAAACAAATATTTTTGGTTTAATTTCTACTGCAAATATCTTAATACGCTTAAATAAGATAAAGCTAACTAGCAGGTAACTTTTCAGCAAGAAATATGAGCTTGTTTTAAGTTAATTTGTTAATATTGATGAAAAAGTACTAGAATATGTCACTTATAACAAGGGAAAAATGTCTTAGTGAAATAATTCGCCAATGGAACAAGTACTTTTTCATCAATATTAATGAATTATTGACTTAAAACAAACTCTTAGATCTAAACAATTATTTCTTAATCTGGGAATTTTTTAGCCTCACAATAAATGTTTTAAAATTCAAGTTTTGGTTCTTCTGGATTGTTTTCATGTGAAAAATTCTGTTGAATTTATTTTACAACCTTTTCACAACTATAAACTGGAAATATTAACTTTTAAGTGTAAGAAACAATAACAAAAAAATATATTATGCAAGTTTTAGTAGATAAAATATATTAAAAGAGCCACTAATGTGGATATTATTGTTTTTTTCCCAATCAAAATCTTTTATCTGGCGTAACGACGGCGATTATCAAGCCTCAACTTTTACTGACGGCTTTCATGTTTATCAACACCAGTTGATGTCTGTCATTTCTAAAATAAATTCTGCACATCTTCTATGCTGTTTTATGATAAGACCCAATAAAATAACGGTGATAAAATAAAAATGATTAAAGGGCGTCGCTGCTTCGGAGCGAGTCTTGCCTGTCAGCGATATTTACGGCGCCCGTATAAAGTCGCGGCGGACGACGTCACATAAAACCGGCTTCGTGAGAGTCTGACTGGACTCGACTGGCAGAGTCCATTAGAAAGTTATGAGCCTGGAAAACACGAAGGCTTACATTTTAATTAAATGTTCAAACAAGAGCTTTGATACTAATCAACTCCTTCATGTTGGACTCAGTCGGTGAAAAACACTTTCATTCACGTTTCAGATCAAATGTTTGCAGGTTTTGCAAAATGTTTTGCTTCAGCCATAAATGTCAAATTGAAACTACACATTTAATTGAAATGAGCAAAGACAAATGTATGAGTTTATCCCTTCTAGACTAAACGTATCAGCGAAGAACCAGTCAGATTTGCAGTACCGTAACTCCGCCACATCTGAAAAATTACATCAGTTTCTGAAAGAGGACACGTTGCGCTTTCCAGCCAATATCTGGTTATTACGGTAATTTAACCCCCGCTGTAGCAGGAAGTGAAATTAATCTGATGAAACAATCTTTTACTAGACGGTAAATTGCGAAAATAACTTGCTAGATATTGAAAGTTCCAGTAGTTATGGAGAAATGGCCAAATATATTAACTCACAGGACATTTAAAGAACTTTGTACAATGGACATTTGAAACTTGGGTCGTAAAGGGTTAAGCAAGAAAACAACAGAGCATGTCTACATTTTTTTCTGGATTTGTTTCTGTCTTTTTTCAGCAACAAGAACAAGACTTTGTTTTATTTTTCTAAACGGACTAAGTGTCCAAGCTTGAATTTTAGTAGAAGCCACTGGATTTGTTTTGGTAATTATTAATTACATAAATATGAAAGCAGGAACCTGGATGAGATGAATACTTTGTGTTGCACCTTAAGTTTTCTGTTTTAATATTTATTTTGTCAGTAAAAACATATCCTTGAATAATCCAAACCTGTTCTGAGGGCCGACTCTGTTAGATGATTGAACATCTTATCAGATTTGCACATTTTAAGAAAGTCAGAGCGACCAAAAGGAAAACAGTCACATCAAATGAGCTGAGCCGGTCACACCGCCTTGATGTTTTCCTTGAAGAAACCTGCAAGTTGCAGCGAAAATGAAACACACACATGTCCTGTAAGAGGATTTGTTTAAAAATAACGGCTGATGAGAAGCTGAGAGAAAATCAAAGTCAGTACTAATGGCACCCTGAAGGGTTTGATTACCAGCAGGGTGCTGATCTGTCGGGTCCTTCTTCTTCTCCCCCTGCAGCGTGGATTTCATTTCCACTTTCCAGGACGACACGTCATGATTTTAGGTGTCAAAAAATGGGCTTGATCAACAAAAGTACAATTGGGATCTGTTTTATACAAAAAAGCTCAAAGGGATGAAGAAAGGCAGCTCTGTCCTTCCCACTCAAAGTCAACACAACAGGATGTTTTTATGGAGTTCTCTAAACCATGAACATCAGAAAACTTTACGTCAACTATAAATATGTCAATAAAAATTTTCATTCCAGACACTTCCAGCTGAAGTTAGCATATTTACATTAAGGTTCTTAAAAGATTCAAACTTTTAAAGCTTTTAAAATGTGCATCTAAATAACCGTCAGCTAATTTAGTAATCGATTAATCATTAACTGAAGTAAACAGACACAAAAACGGCAGATTCCTGAAAGAACAACATATTAAGACGAGTAATTAAGCCAAAATTATATAGAAATATATACTTTTTGCATTTAAGATGAATTAAAAAAAAAACTTCATCTGTAAATTTGTTCATCAGTTTTGGTTTCACCTGCTAAATCTGAGGCTAAAACTGTAGCCTCAAATGAAGATTTTCTTGGTTTTCTGTCACTAAAATCTCCAATTAAGCAAATTTGTTCCCCAAATATAATTTGGTTAATCCGAAAGATAATCTGTAGATCAGCTCTACTCTGTATTTGACATGAATTATTTCTTTATTTGCATCTTTTAATGCTTTTTAAACAATGTATAAAAACACTTAGATGAAGAAACAACAAAACTGTTCAATATTTTATCCGATTAATTAATTAATTGTCTGAATAATTCATAGATTAACCAATAACTTAGTTGAAACTGAAATGTCTTCCAGTTTCAGTGTTATTGATCTTTGAACAATATCATCATTTAACGCGATAATTTCTGGGACAATTTGTTTTCTTGACACGCCCAGTTGCAACGGCCCAGTCAAAGTCCTGCGTAGTCACAACAGCTGTTTCTGCACCACTAAGCTTTGAATCTGCACACTAAAAGCTCTTTTCTGCCTCAGAAGCGCATACAATGGGCGTTCTTCCCCTGTGAGGAAGGTGTTTTTGAGCCAAACGTGTCACTGTTCCTGCAGCGCCAACGAGCCGGGGAACACTTTCTCAGCCGTTTCACCTGCCTGCCTTGAAGAGCCGAGTTCCTGTCAGAGTCACACTTTCCTGTCAAATCTGTAAGCCTTTCCTCCTACAGCTCTCCCCTCTTGCTCCAACGAGACAAAAAAATAAGATATAAAAAGGCAGAGCTACCAGGAAGTAGCATCACACAACATCCGCCAGTCTTTCTCCCATCGACGAGGGGAACGAGGCACGATTCAGCGCCAAACACAGAATCCCTGATAGCCTTGAGCTATCAGGACAGCTTCCCCCTCCAAGGCGGAGAGGAGGCCATCTGTGATCTCCTACCTGCCGGGGGTCCGGTGGGACATGAAACAAAGTGGAGACGGATCAAAGATGAAGACAAAACAAGCAGGGAGACAAACTGACAACTGGAAATGTAGGTGAGGAGAAGAAAGAGAGTTCCTGAGGAAAACGTCCTTCTCTCTTTGTATTCTGGACCGACTTACTTCGTCTAAAAAAAGCTTATTCAAGCTTTTTCTGGCAGAACGAGAAGGTAAGGTTTGTGCCAAAAAACACACTGGATTTTTAAATAATATCTATTAAAATTAATTAATTGAACTGCACGTTGAAATTAGTGTTTTTTGCTGTCTCTCTGTTTAAAGGGGCTTTATTATGTTTTCCAGGCCAGTAATTAAGTTAACCTAAGTCAAGATATAACTTAAAAGAAATTTGACTTTGTAATTGGGCCTCTGTCTCTTTAAAAGCTTCTGCTCTTTCTGAAACTTCAGGAAGTCATTACAACATGGCTCCTCTATTAACCCTTTAACAACGTTTTTACCAGCGTTGCACTGAGAAGTAGCTCTTATAATGAGATGTTTGCTAATCGCTGCTGGCTAGTCTGAAGGAGCTGAAAGTGGGGGGGCGCCCTGTGAGGTGGAACTGCAACTCCAGGGAGGAGCTGCGCCTCGAAGGCGGGGCTAAGTCCAACAGGGCGTTTTCTATAGCTGAGTGGTTGCCATGGAGATTGAAGGATTTCTCAAAGATGCATGAAAGACTCAAAGCAAAGCTTTAGGTATGTTTGTGAGGAGAGAATAACAAAAAGTAAACTTTATATAATACTGCCAAATCTTGTACATTGTCTGTGTGTAAATAAATAAAACAGTAAAAAACATCCAACAAAATAAAAACCGAACCAGATTACTACTACACCGCCAAATTAAAACAAAAAAAAATCATCGCTAAACAATCTAATGCAAAAAAATAAGGAGGTTTTGCAGTGGCTTAGTCAAAGTCCAGACACCAATTTGATTGAGATGCTTAAACAGGTTGAAAACACTTTCACAGTGTAAAACACTGCGATATAAAACACAAACTCCCTGCAACAAAAATGCTTGATGGCAGCTTTTAGGGTGGCACAACCAGTTATCAAGGTTAGTGGCAATTACTTTACAGCCGTAGTGGAAAATGCGTCACATGTTAGAGCAGATCCTTCAGCACGCCGCTGCTGCACAGCATAGTGACAGCTAGTGAAGGTAAGCTTCAATAAAACCCCTCAGAGGCTCCAGTAGACAGCAGCAGATTGTAGTCACAGCTTGAAGAGTCAGAAAATAGAAATGGAGACGTTGCAGACGAAGAAGGTGACAAGATTTTAGTCTCATGCGCCTCTTAACCCAAACCAAAGGAAACGAGAACTGGGTTAAAAATAAGAAACGGAGAACATTTCAAACCACAACTGATTGGCAGGTGAGTCAATCATAACCCACACCTTTGAAAACTCAGATTATCCTGTGGATCAACTTTCTGACCCAACAAAGACTTAAAGGACAAAACGCTTCCTACTCAAAATGGCTGCCAGTTTATTTAAAGAAACTCATCAATTTATCTAAATTAACACAAATCTGTCTGGCTACTCTTTAATATTCCAGTAAATAGTGAGGATAAATCTTTTGAATCCTGATGTGATTGTGTTTCTATATTATTATTGTTTTTTTTATTGACCATTTGTATTCCTAATTTCTGCTGCAAAGTGGCTGCAGGAGTAATTTGGCTTGTAGCTATAATCTGGTTGAATATTGTGAATTTCTTTCTAATTTCACATTTCTTGTTTTAATTTCCACAACCAGTAAATGAAGAGAGGTTTAAAAATAATCTGGATGTTCAAATTTTATAGGACACAGGAAGCAAAATCTGATCATTTTCATCTTTATCGTCTCTGAACAAGGTATGTTTATCAAATTTTTATATAACATTTGGCCAAGTTGGGTAGTTTCCTTTTTTCCACCCTAAATCAAAAAGGGCAATCTGAGTTATTTTTGTATTTATTATGCCACCGACTGCCATTAAATGTAGATTTTTGGAACATTTTTAAAATATGAATTCAGTTTTTAATTTTATTTTCAAATTTCATGATGTTAAAATCACTCACAAATGTGTTTTTATTTAATGTTAATCTTCCATTTTGGATAATCTAGCAGAAATATTCAGAATTTTAATAAAAACTTTTTGCAAAAAAGGTAATAAAAAATTTATTACATATTCAATTTTCTGGCACTTTAAGAAATTGCAATTTAAAAAATTTTTTGTGTTTCATAAAAACAATAAAAAATATAAAAATGGACACTTTTCAGTTTTAAGCATATATAAAACTGACATTTAACAGGTTCAAAATTTAAATCAAATTATTATTGCATGTAACATCATGATATATGGTGATCAAAATCAATTAAGCATAAATTAAATATTTGTGTTTTATCTAAAGAAAACTGCCTCTTAAGAGGTTAAAAATGCAAAAATGAATGAACTGAACTAATTAGTGGCAAACGTTGTGTTTCAGGTTTTGGGGTAAAACATGAAGGGTCCATTGGGGGTTAACGGCTCAATACCCAGGGATTTATTTAGGCCACTTCCTGTAAGAAGCACACATGTATCCCCGCATGTGGGATGTCCTTCCTGCGAACCCTGCCGTCCCAGTCTGGGGACGCTGCAGCAGTGGGACTGCAGGTTCAACATGGAGCTTGTTACTCCAAGGTCACACTCTCCAGTCCCAGTCCAGCTGAGCAGATCTGTACCAGGAAATTGAGTGAGAAAGACTTTCCGCTCCCCTCACATCTATTGTGGAGTTGCCCTTGAGCGAGATACCGGACCGCGCTCCGGGGGGGATAGCCGAGCGGACGGTTAGACGGAGCAGCGACGGTGTCACAGTGTGTTAAAGTACAAGTGTGTAGCGAAATCCCTGGACGACTGGCTTCGCTTTGTTCGGTACAGTAAGTCACCGACTTTAGATCCAGTAAAGTCGTTTTAGAAGAGACGAATTGTTAAGAGTTCAAATGAATTAAAGAGGTTTCCATCTGCCTGCCTGCAGACAGAAGAAGTAGGGCGGGAAATCAAAGAGCTCAAGCTTAAATAATACTGAGGGTATCGCTGAGAAATAACAGGAGAACAAAGCAGTGGGATTATTTATGTCGAATAAAAAGAAAAGTTGATACCTGGGGGGAAAATGTGCTGCAGATATTCTTTGATGTGAAAGCATTTTGGATAGTTATTTGTTGTTCTGGTGTGACACATTTTTTCTTTGCAGACTTTTTGATATATTATTAAACTGAAGGGCGAATTGCAGCTGATACAGCCAGTTTTCTTTGTACCCTGCTATCAACACTGCTCAAAAAGTCACATATTTTTATAACATTGTTCCACTTAAAACGATAAAAAAGACAGTTTCAATTAGTTACTGAGTTTCTTTATGTAGTATTCTAGAAAGTAAACAAAAATATAACAAAATAAAACTAATTAATAAAAAAATCTCCCAATTCCAATAATTTTGTTTAATCTATAAAATATCAGATTGCCAAGAAGTGATTTAAACATTTCAAACAAATCTTGTTAAATTACTTTAAATGCTTGAACAAAATAAACACAGAAATCTGCAAAAACAAATCCTAACAGTTCCAGAAAAAATATAAAAATCCTGTTGTTTTTTTCTGTTTAGGACAGGAAATGGTTATAAGATGAAACATCAAACTAATTGCCTGAATTGGGCTTTTTCACACCTCTTGTATTTGTTGAGTCTAATAATTCAAACTAAATGTCAAAATTCTTAAATAAAAACGTGAAATTTCTTCCCGCCAAGTTTTCTGGCATTTAGCAAACAGAAATAATTTAGGTGATTTAAATTAACCTGAAACCAAACATTTAGTTTGGTTGGGAAAAACTGTGCAGTTTGAATACCAAGGATTTTATACAGACCTTAAAAACACCTCAATGAAATTCAAGTATTTCCAATGATTTACAAGTAAAAATCTGAAATGTGCGTCCTTTTAATCAGATAACATGAAGTAAAATCAAATGCAACCAGTTGCGTTTGATTTTAATTGTTACTCTTAAGACTTTTACCTCGTTTAATCGCTACAATTTGATCTCCACAAGCTGGACGCCGTAAAGAAGCGAAGGATTCAAGCGACTGGTATAAATGGGTGAAATTGAGCGAGGAAGGCTAATGGCTGGAGGCAGGAGGACAACAAGAGGCCGTGCCTGCTTTGATTCGAGCAGACAGGGCCTTCTCAGAGGCATTCGCACCAATTAAACTCAAGGTGAGGCTCGTCCAGAGCTGATGCACCTTCTTCCACTCAAACGGCGAGGAACCCGCCTGCCGGCAAGGACTAAATGTTCATTTTTCATACAGTAAGCGTCCTGAAAATGTTAATTCAACCCATAATCTGCAGAAATTAGACATTGGATGATTGGAAAATTAAATAAAAAATGATTTGTTTAGGATTACAGTCAGGCTGGTGCAAGTGGAGCAAAAAGCAGTTGGGATAACAATCATTTCCAGAGAAATCTGTTAGTGAAACAGAGATGATCTGTTTGGGAGGGAAAAAGCTTTTTTGTGTTTGTCACATAAGGTGTATCAGTTGTGAGAGTGTTGAGCCTCTCCTCATTGCATATGCATCAGAGGGTTTTTCTGTCTTCTAAGAGGCTGATTATGTATCTGCTGGATTTAGCAAAGTCAGATGATCCCACTTCACACAGGAATCAACACTTAAAGACGGAACAGACGGGATGAACAGAGAGGTGATTATTGCAGATATGTATACACACTGCAGAAAAAGACAACTATTTCTCATTACTGTTTTAAGTCACAGTTAAATGGATGTATTTTATGGTTACAAACCAACTGCTTTCTTGTGCAAATCAAAAATAGAAAAGGTGAAACATGTCCTGCACTGAAAGGCCGTTCAGTGAGGAAGAAGCCAAAAAGTGAGATTTCAGATAGAAAATGGGCTCAGGGAGACAGATCCTAATGTTTGGAGACATGTTCTGTGGTTTGATGAATCGAATAAATACAGTTACAAAGACGGTCTTCTATCACCTGAAGAACATTTCCAGGAGTAGAGAAACTCACCCATACGTTTATCTTTAGTCACATCGATTACTGCAACTGGTCTGCCTAAAAAATCAATCAGATCCAGAACGCTGCTGCTGGTGTTCTGACTAAAACCAGGAAGATAGAGAACATCACCCAGTTCTAAAGTCCCTACACTCAGAGAATATAGTCTAAAATCCTGTTAGTTTATAAATCACTAACTGTTGTCGTATCAACCTTCTGGTTCTGGTTCTGTTCTGCATCCCCAGAACCAGAACCAAACATGGAGAAGAAGCATTCAGCTTCTATGTACCACAAATCTGGAACAAACTTTCAGAAAACTGAAAAACAGCCGAAACACTAAGTTCCTTTAAACCTAGACTAAAAACTCAAATGTTTGACAAGCACTTGCACATTAAACCAGACAAAAACATGTATCTATACACGTATGAATTGAACAGATTTTACCAAATAATTCACTTTTCCTCGTGCTGCACCACTTCCTGCCTACACAATATAAAACCTGTGCTTTTGTCCCCCTTAGGGTAAAGCCTCCTTGAGATTGCACCAACTGACTGACACACGGATCAACAAAAACTGACACCTTTATATAAACATGTCACATTATGCACCTACACCTGCCTTTGATTTAAAGTGTCAAAAAAAAAATCCAGGCGTCTCCGTCTATTATTGAGTTACACGTCTACAGAAAAGTTTCACAAACACAGGAGAAGAGGCTGATGGTGTACTATAACACTAAAAATCACATTAAATATAGATTCCTGACAAACAAACGTTGCTAGAATCAACTACAGAGCTTCCAAAAAAATAAAAATAATTATTATTTAAAAAGGAATATAATTATTTCTTTCTTTGCATCTTTTAATGTATGTCTAATACTGTATAAATCTGAATATAATCGGATTAATCAGTAGATTAATTCATTGGTACAATAACTGTTAGTTATAGACCTACTGACTATTATGAATAAAAACTAAATAAAACCAGAAATTTGTCATATTTTGATAAAAAAAAAAAGGTCAGATTTCGGATAAATTTGCTTCAACTCTTAGCATAGCTTTAATTTACAGGCGACCGATACATATTTATTTAACTAATTAATTTCCATTTGGAATAAATAAAAAAATTTAATTGAATTTGGAAACACAAAATCAAAATGAGATTTCAGCTCCTTTCAGAATAAACAGTTTTAGAGCGCCGTCACCTTAATTCAAATTAGCTGTTGCTGGCCACGCCCCCTTTAACTCAACGTTTACACGTTTCAAAATGGCTGAAAATAGACGCACAATGTACAACAGCCGACCAAACGCTTGTGTAGTGCCTGCGGATTGTGATGTCATAATCTGGAAGATTTTGAAATGCCTCATTTTCCAAACACAAAAAATATTAGCATATTGCTAAAAAAAAATAACAATAAAGAAGTTTGATGGTTTTATAGTATTTGCTTCTAAAAGCCCAGATGGAAGCAGAAAAACATTCAAAAACTGCAAAAAAAAAAAAAGCTAAAATATTCAACCAATCAGACATTAAAGATAAAAAAATTTGTTTATTATTTTAAGACATTTTAAATGTTTAAATATTTGTCAAAGTATTGCTAATCTACAGATAGTAATTCTTGTTGATGGGAAAGAAAACATCTGTCAGTGTAATGCTTTCAGTTCCTGCATGCAAAATGGAGAAAAAAAGGGAATTAAAGTTTAAACATCAACACTGACGGAGACAATTGTTCCCTTTTATTTACCTGGAGGAGAATTATTTGAATATCAACAGAAGTCTGTTGAAAATCTGCCACAACGAGGCAAGAGATGTTTGGAAGGAAGCGAGAGGAAAGGAGGAGATGAAAAAGAGAAAAAGTGGATCAGGGGTGGATACACTGAGTCACAGGTAAATAGGACAAACAGCGGGGGAGAGAAAAGCCGACTGTGGAGGGAAACCAAAGAAAAAAACAAAAGGTTTGGTTTTGACAGGAAGCAGCGGCTCAGCAGTAGCAGCGTCAACCCGGTTTCCCTCTTTGTATCTTCGTCACGACAACCACATCTGCAACCGAACTACACTGCAACGACTCCAATTAGGTTGATCAATAACTTGTGAAGGCAGAAAGAAATCAGAGGTGGGTTAAAAAAAATAAAAAAGAGGGAGAAAATGGTGCAAGGTGCAATGTCAAACAAAGGAAGGGTGTTGAAGAGTGATGAAGAAGAGGTGAAGAAGGAGGAGGGAGAAGTTTGATTACAGCAGATGGGCAGATTATTACGCTGCAGCTGAGGAGGGCACAGGTGGACAGAAGAGGGAGAGGAGGGGCACTTGAGCGAAAAGAAAACAACATCTCTCCTTTCTCGTCCCTGTAGTGATTTCCCCAGGGAGGAGGAAGAGGAGAAAGAATATGCTCATGGCTGGAAGATGTCTCTTCTCATCTTCTCTGTGCCGTAACTCAGCGTCCAGATGAACCGAGTGTCACTCACCGTCGAAGAACTATTATTTTTTTGTCCCTCGTAATTGTGGATGAATTTAGAGTCGACTCATAGTGAGTGGGAGCAACAGGCGGTGACCTGAATATGCATGTGTCTACTCCTGCACATGAATACTGCATCAGTGTTTCACACAACAACACATTTGTAATTCCAGCTCACAAACTTACAAATGTTTCCCCACATGTTTACGGACAAGTCAGGATCTAAATCAGTCCTGCAGAATGTGACTCAACCAGGTTTGTGCCACAAAAAATGTTAACTTGTCACTGTTATTTTAATGATATCAATCACACAGTCACATATTTTTGGTGTCTCCATCTTCCAGTTTTGCTTCTTCTTCCAAAAAAACAGCTCAATCTGGGTGTGAACAGCAATTATTAGACAAAATCTGACAAGTTCAACAGTTATAAATACGTTTTAAAGCCACTGCATGTCTGAATATCTGCACAGGTGTCATGTTTCAACAATTATTTCACCACAATACATAAAAATTGAACTAGTAGATGCTAAACCACTTCAGACTTTACAAACCTGAGTTTCTCACCATGCAGGATAAATATTCAGTACTTTATAATATCCCAATTGACAGGTGTCTTAACTTGTAATTGATTTTTGTTCTGGAAGTGAATTTCATACATATTCAATGATCTTTGGGTCAAAACTGAAGAGTTTTCTACACTTTTCTAAGGAGGTTTGAGGATCACAATGTGTGCTAATTAATCGTCGTCTAATATTTTGTTGAATAGCTTCCAAACTTTGGTACCAATCCCCTCAACTGACCAAAGAATTGAAAAGTTACCATACAGTATTTTATCCAGCCGTTAGCGCCTGTCACTTTGCACAAAAAGTTCCCCACTGAGGGACAATAAAGGATATTTCTATTCTGTTCTATAAATATCAGATACTATTATTGTAACACTGCACTGATAACTGATTTAATATTTTAATAGTGGTGTTAATGTTTTGAAAATGTGTTGTTCCAACTTAAAACAAGATGCTAATTTTTGCAGAAAAGTTACTTGCAAGTTAGTTTTATTTTATTTCAAGCGCATTAAGATGTTTGTACTACAAAATAGACAAAATTAGTTGGTAATATTTTGTGTTTTTGCAGTTCAGTTTGAGGCTGAACTATTTAAACAACTATATTGGTGCAGTCTAGTGTTTTAAACATGTCATTAGCTTTTCCAAGCTAACCAGTGAAGTGTGATGGAGCTTCTGGAGGGAAAAGCTGTCCCAGCTCGGCTCAGCCATGACACCGTTTGGTGGGATCTGCCATCTGATTGGCCGGCTGCCAGCAGCGCCGGGTGGGAGGGCGGCCTGGTGAGGCGACCGTGTCGCTCCGTATCGCGGACGGCGCTCCAGATGGTTGTGATTCATGAGCGGCTCGGCTAATGAACACCGACCCGACGTGTGTTTGGGAAATGTCAGCTGTCACTCCGTCATTCAAAACAGCCACTAATGGTTCATAAAAACCACTACAGCCTTTAAGTGTGCAACTGAACAAACAAGATTTGTGCTAACTTTATCTAACCTCTTAGTTTTCAGCTTTCATTTCATGCCAAAAGTCCTGAAATCTGTAAGCCAACAGTGATTATTTTTGTCTACTCCTAATGTGATTACCAAGCTATCTACACCATTGCAGAGATGATTACAGGTACCATATTTATAGTAGATTAGTGTAATACCATTACATGGCTACACTGCTCCTGCATTCTGGCTCTTCCCACTCCTATGGCTCCAGGTAAGCTCCAACGAAAGGTAAAACTGATAATGCACGCTCTATTCAAAAATGGCAACTTTTAAGGAATTAAGAAAATCACTTTATGACCTTTTTTCCCCCCTGCTGCTTGTTTGAAGTGGATTCAAGTGTTTTCTTGGCTTATAGAAACCCACGTAATCTCTGAAATGAAGCGAGACAAATATCCGGTGAATGCCGTCATCAGTTTTCACCTGGTGGCGATGCGAGGTTTGAGCCCTGCTGGTTTATTGCATCACGGTTCAGGACAGAGCTGATGCCTGATACTGAGACTGTAAACATGTTTTCAACAACGACTCAGAGTTATTTTTAGAGAACAAACATCATCATGACGACCAGGGAGCACAGCAGGTTAAAGAAAGAAAGAAGTCATTTTTACAGTGTGCTGCAAGCCATTTTGTTTTTATTTAACTTAAAGAGGAAATTTAAAAAAAATCCTGGCAATAAAAGAAAGTTCTCTGACCAGATTAAACCAACGTTGAAGTTTTGTCTGACATTTGGTAATGGCAGTATCATGCTGTGGGGATGTATTTTCTTTTTAATGAAAACAGATAAAGCTAAATACGTCCCTAACGTAAATGCAATCGACAAACTGAACACAGATGTTCTGCAGATACTTTCTGGAAAAGCAAAGCTGGTTGAAACGCATCCAAAAGAGAGTAGCAAAAAGGAGCAGAATGCAAATTCATGCCGCACCTTTCAGATTATTATTAAAAAATAATTTTCTAAACCATGAACTTTGAACCTTATCATATTATTTTGCAGAAGTATTGTGGTAACTATGAAAAATATGATAAAATCTAACTATTGCTTCTTTTGTAAGTAACTTTATGGCACATCAATTGTATCGCCTCCAAAATAAATAATGTTCCCATTTTAATAAAAGAAAACTTTCTACTTTTTTATATGTTAATTAAATATCACCTAAAGGTAAAATGTGTCTGTTTGTGAAGTCAACACTCATTAAAACACATCTGATAAAGAAGAAAGTTTAATAAAAAAAAACTATTTAGTAATTATACTGATTTATAACCAGAGATAATTCATTCTCATTTGTTTTCTTATTTACCGGTACACAGCAGCTAATCTCATAATAAGCTAAAATAAGCTTCATAATTAATACATTTTGAAGGGAAATTTTGTTCATAATTCATTTTATTTATTGTTTTTGGATGTCTTATTTATTTAGATATTTTAAATATCTTCCAGTTCCAGTTTAGAGTGATATTTCAGAAGGTGAACTTGCATTAAAATGCACAAAAAAAGTCTTAAAGCAACAAAATTATTGTCCAGGAACATAGGTTATCATAGCCGCCTATTAGTGTTTCAGGGTTTACACATTTGTCTGTGGAATATATCTGAAATATTTGTAAGAAAATGCAGCTTTGGCCAAGATAAATCCATGAATGAGAGTTAAAACAGTTTTGTACAGAAGATCAATTTAAAGGTTTGAACTATTAAAGTAGGCAGTTATAGGTGTTTGCAGAGGGGATCTTAAATATTAACAGATTTAATTTTGGATTTCAAAGAATTATCAACGTTTGTGCAACAGAATTGAGTAAATTCGTAGCTTAGGAATTATACAGCTTCTTATTTATCAGCCCAAATTTCCACATTCAATTAATAAATACTGAGAGACTCCCTGTTCTGTGCAGAGATGCTGCAGCCGCGATATGGTCTGTTAATCAACAGACGGCCTCCCCAGTGGCAGTTGTCTGAGCCAGATAGAGACGGAAAGTTATAAAGTCAAGTGGGAGGAAACAGAACTGCAGAGGAGTAATCATGTGGATATAACTGTGAAAAGACTTTCTACAAAGGCAGCCAAGGGTATGGAAGATGTCACGTTCCAGCTAAAGAAGCTAAACAATACGTGGAAGTTTACACTAAAAATAGGTAATTATGAGAATTCCCCTATTACACGATTTTAATGTTTCGTGTACGCTTGAGGCTCCAAAAATAGTGATGCAGTAACTTTACGATGTTATTTATAAGCCCAACAGAGTTGATGTAAGCACAAGGCAAGACTCAGACAAAAGGTTTGACTGGCTCAGACCCAATTACCACAAGCATGACAGCAGGAATTGAGATACAGACGAACAAACCAACTCACACAGGAACCTGCACGCTCATACACACTGCATCCATGAGGAAAAAAGGAAAAGTCTCCTGATGCCAACATGCAAACAGACAGCTCCTCTTCCTGTTTCATGCAAACAAACACAAAGAAAGGAGAAAAGCTGAGACAGGTAGAATCTAAACCACAGCGAGGCTTACTGAATATTTCATAATGTTTTCATTGGACTGAGGAGCGTTGGGGAACTGTGTCCAGTGTGCATGAGCGTGTGTGTTTTCCTGGAGTCTATATGGGTAGATTTAAACTGTATATACATGTGCTGGGTGTGTGAGAGTGAATGTGTGTGAGGCCAGGAGTGACAGGCTGATTGGCTGTCAGGGCAGCGCTCACTCAGAGTCCGTAGCTGGCCGCAGTCACCTCATCGAAGTTCAGTGATGTGAACAAAAGCAGCCAGGCCTCACGATGATTTGACTAGAGTTCAGGGTTACTTCAAAAAATAGAAAAATCCTGATTTTCACAGCTGAATGGGACCTGAAAAAACTTGATCTATGAAAAATAACATCCTTACCTCTGGTACTTGTTGGGTTTTTGTAAGAGAATATGACCTATTTTTCTCCTGAAATAGGAATATCAGGCACAATATGTATTCCACTCTTTCTCTGATACTATTTGCTTCACATACACATGGAAGTCCATGCATAGAAGATTACATACATTACAGGAAATTAATGCTACTGGAAAATCCAATTGATTCTGTATCTTTATCTCTATTTCTATGGTCTAGCAATAAAGAACCAGCTGCTGTTATTCACTTAAAAACATGGTAAATTAGCCAGGTTAGCATATGCTAATTTAGCTATGAATAGTTAATTTAGTCACCACAATCTAGGCTAGGCTAGACCTAGCATGATCAGCTAAATAAGTTATGTCAAGCTAAGTTAAGTTATTAGGGTAAATAATCTGTGTTAAGATGGGACTGAAAAGTTAAAATCAGGCTAAAAAAGGCTATGCTACGTTTTAAGTGGAATGCTAGCCTTGGTAGGCAGTGAACAACAAAGCTAACTAAGCTAAGATAGATTTTGTTGGCTAGCCTAATTACTTCAGAATATTTTTTTTTATTTTAAAAGAAATAACTGGATTTTTTTTATTGATTTAAAACAGAATTTTTAAAGTTATTTATGCTCTACAAAAAATAAATATATATTTGGCTGTTTTATATATATATGTATATATATATATATAAAGCAACTTCAAAAGCACCAAACACTACTTATACTTCATTTCTAATTAATTTTAGAGTATGAATAACAACTAAATCATCAAGTTTCTCTTTAAATAGTAAATTTAAACATCAGTTTATGAATCTGTGAAGGCAAATTTGTACAAAAATGACAACAAAATGAAATATCAGAGGAAAATACATAAACGTAATGAAGTAAATTCCAGCAGTAATGAAACAAGTCGAGGCAGATTAGCTTATTAGAAGGGTAGAAAGCTAAAAGCTGTGTGGTACTGATCATTTTCCTGGACCTTTTTCCTCAGCCTGACCTCTTTTTTCTTCTGTTTGTTTATCTGTCTGCTTGTTACCCTTTCACTCCATCCTCCCATCATGTCCCTCCCTCAATCTTGCTCAGTAACAGGTGAGTTCCCAGAACTAATTACAGGCGGCTCTCCCTGGGAGCAGCGGGCGCCGGCTCATTTGCAGGCGGAGAGAGTGCGAGAAGGCTGCCTAATAACATTTTCTACCGCCTGATTAAAAACAGACCATAAATCACTTGTTCACATGGGTCTGTGTACATGCACACACTTATTCACATTCACACACACATGGAGGCTCAAATAGACCAACGCTTTTAGAACGTACCAACATCCTCTGCAAATATTTTGAGGGTTGAAGGACACATCCTGTCTCACCATCACATGAAGTCAGCAATAATTAGTCATGGACACTATATTATAACAGTCATACATTTCACTTAGTCTGCAAAGAATATCTGGAGTTTATTTTTCATTTTAATTTGTGTGATGAGGCAATAAAAATGCAAAGAGGACCATAATGACCTCCACTCTGAGTTTGAACAAAGGAAATGAATAAAGTGATTTCTGCAATGAGGTGAGAACTCATTAATGCATCCCTCTCCTTGACATTTAGATGCTCGCTATTGATTTTGCAAGCCAGGCGTGTGATTTACTGTTTATATCTTCCTTACATGACTAACCAGGGAAATGAACATGGGTTTGCGTGAACCATACCAACATGTAGGTGACAGGCAGCGAGTGGATGCTTGTAAATATAAAGCTTTCATGTGCTTTAATCTACTGGATGGGATTCTCAATCTGCAAAAAGGATTTGATGAATAAATAATATATGTAATAGTTAGTGGTGGGACTCAATTTAATTTTGTAATCAGCTTAAAAGAAGGGTATGTAATTAATCGAATTTTAATTGAAAATTATACAAAATTTATATAACAATTTTAAAAAACTATTTCTGCTGCTAAATTATTGAGTAAACAGATATATAAACTCAACAACAAAGATATTATTTAGGTTATTGAACCATCAGTTATTCATTGCTGTTTGCAGATGTCACTTGTACGTCAGATTTACAGACGTACCAGAAACAAGCGAATACAAAGGTTCCAGTTCTGGATTTTTTGTATCAATTGCCTTAAATGTTTTAAAATATACATAATTAATTAATCAATATCAACGAGTTAAAGACCCAGCACTCACAATAATATAAACCATGAAAACTATTTTATTGGACCAATCTGACAACAAGAAGATACCAAAAAGCAACACATTATCTTTTGATTTAAAGACGTTCAAGAGTAAAATAGTATTTAAAAAAATCTGAAATGGGTTACAGAGGCATTTTTGTGGCTTTTGGACTTTAATAAACCACAAAGACAAGTTAAATGTGACTTATTATTCTTCCTTGACCAGGTTAGGATAGGTCTATACAAAACATAATTACATTTTTTGCACAAAATCATTCTTAGATAATGAGATTTCAGTCAGGTCAGTTCTCCCTATTTTGAGCTCTTTTTAGAATGAATACATTTTTGTCACGAGACGACAACACAAGACTTGTCTTTTCCAGCAGCCATTGTACAGAGGAAAAACCAGTTGACTAAACGTGCTGGAATTCTGCTGGGGTTGCTGGGTAACGGGCAGAACTCTGCTGGGGTTGCTAGGTAACGGGCAGAACTCTGCTGGGGTTGCTAGGTAACGGGCAGAACTCTGCTGGGGTTGCTAGGTAACAGGCTGGGCTTAGCTGGGGTAACTAGGTTAGGGAAGGTTTTTGTAACTTTCTCAAAAAAACATTAACTTATTGCCAAAAAAAGAACAGCTGGGTGTTTTTTTTTGTTTTTAGAAGCAATGATCGTACAAGACGTGCTTTAAATCTATTTGTATGATTTAACAACTGCAATCCTATCATGGTACCTCAAAGAAGAAAGGCGTTGTTGAAAGAAGAAAGTCAAGGCAAAGCTCTGTGTCTGTTTGTATTCAAAAGTCTCACGCTGACATGCAGGTCAACTGACTAATCATCTTAATCTGCACAACAGCCCACCCAGTATGCCCGTATGCACAGTCACACACCCAGAGCCGTCCAACTGGCCCCCACTGAGGCTCATATGCTGCGGCGCAGTTCATCAGTTGCTTCTGGCATCTCTCTGCATAATAACCCAGCAAGAAGATCAGCACCGATAGCGTCACTCGCCCTGCACGGAAAACAACAGCCACTTTGTCATGCAAACTGCCGCAGGAACACATCACATGATCCTCACCTAGTTGAAACGAACAAATCCAAGCTCGTTTGTGTTTCTGATGTAAACTGCAGAAAATAACTGGTATTTACTGGGCTGTCCTTCACACACAGTCAACCTGATAGACCTTCCTGTCAGCTTCACTGACTAGAGACGGCTTGATTTGAGCGTCGGGAGTAAAAGCTTGATATGAAAGCGTGGGGGCTGTTTCTTCAGACAGCAGCGAGTGAAATATCATTATAGGATGGGTGTCAGAAATGTGGCGCGAGTGAAATCTAAAGCGACTTCCAGCAGAGGTGAGAGCAGCTGAATCTCCCGCTGCTCAGATGTCGGGCTGTTTCATGAAGGAACACAGCGATTCTTGGCTCCCTTCTGCCTTTTCACACCAGTTATTAAAACAATTGTTCCACAGAGGTCAGCCAGACATGCACTGAGATGCTGAAGTCAGAACACATTTAACTGCTGACCACATTTCTGCTTTCTTATAAATTCTTAGCAGATTTCCACAGTTTCTCCAGAAAGCTGCAGGAGTTCTGGAGCTCAGTGTGGAGAGGAACACGCTGCAGATGGCTGAACATGTTGAGCACAGCCACGCTGTGGCTCCCTCCCTCTGAGCAGCTAATGGACTCTCGGGTTTTCTCGTGATCATTTACGCAAGCAGGGATCCTGCCAAGAGATTATGATAGGACTGTAATCGCTGGCAGGCTCAGGAGGTCCAGGTTTCGATTCAAAGCCTGAACTTTTTCCCTCTTCCGCTTATCTGATTTCCTTATCACAAGGAAGTTCGTCACACGCATGAAGATTAAATTAAAAGTTTTGCAATTACCTGAAGAACTCAAGTCAGGAGTCGAGTTTAATGTGAGGCTCTGGGATTACAGGAATCCTAAATGAGTAAGAGACAAACTCAGGTCTTTGACTGGCTTGTTTTGCATAAATTCTGCTGATGCAGGCGAGATCTTTACTCAACGCTCTGAGCCTTTGGCTAGAAAGAAGCAAAACCCAAAACATCAAAAATCAAAGCATAAGCAGAATCCTGAAATAAATATGCACATAAACAAATGTGCACAGCTGCAACCCCTCCTTGATTTAATTCATCTTTCCACTTTGGAAAGCCTTTGCATTTGATTTGCATGGAAAACCTGGAAGGCAAGATCTGCGGTTGTGGCCAGATGTCTTCATACACTCAAAGTTATTTGCTTTTAATGGTGAAATGATTGTGAGGACAAAAAACAAGAATCTGGTTCATGTGTAGTTACTAAATATTTTGGGTAAATTTCCTGCAGGAAGTTTAGTTGCACTTGGACCAACAATCAACAGGTTTCTGATTTAAACCTGGTCGGAGTTAAAGCTTATTTTAAAAAAAAGATAAAAGCTAATTTGAAAAAGAGCAACAATGTTTTATATGCTTTTTTTATTGAGTCATTTTATTGTGATAATAATGTAAAAATAAAAAAAGACACCACAGTCTGGAAATGAATGATTCCTTCCAGTTTTACATCTGGACCTGATCTATGAGTAGATTTTTGGTTTTAAGACCTCAGAGTCAATGGAAAGTTTAGTTGTTTTCTAATCTGTTGCCTCATCAGAGGAACCAGGTTTTCTCAGTAACGATCAGTTGGTAAATTCATTTTTGGTAATTTAGTAGCAAATAATTCAATCGGTTTCAATTAATCAGTGTAGTTGAAGGAGAAGAATAGCTGAATGTCATCTGCATAAAAGTTATAGGATGTACTATCTATGGTAAAAATTGAAGAAGACCCAAAACAGAGCCTTGCGGTACTCCATATGTAATCTGACATGATGTGGATTGAAAAGTAACATAGAAAAAGGCTTTTAGTTTGAGTGGGATTTGAGATTATGCATCATCTTCCAGTTTACGGTTTTCCCTGCTACCAAAAGCCATCAAATGAACCATTGTGTAAGCATTGCGCTAAAAGTAGGGCACAGCAGAAATGCCACATATCATATTTATAAGTTTATTGGCTAGAGGACGTTTAAAGGCGAGATCAATCACTGAGTTGTGACTCTGCAAAAATGCCAACTCTCTCATTACTATTTTACAGCCTTTGAGTGTTTTCACTGCCGCGATAATAGTTAGAAGTCATTATAAATTAGATTTGTTCTTTTTTTTAAGTAATCTCTCGAAACAGTGAGGTGCTGAAAGAAGCAGTTATCAGTCGCCACAAAGCTAATTCATTCCTAGATGCAGAGGGACTGCAGTGAAAGAGAAAGAGCAAAGCAAAATTGTTTGCAACTCTCTGAGACAATAGATCAATAGGGCCGGTCTGCAGCGTGGTGGAAACTGTAGCACTGAACGGTATCTCTGGGAACAACACAGACCCGACTTCAAAGCGGTAACACTGGAACTCGTTATACATTGCTAAGCCTGAAATAAATTGCCAACACAGTGCTGTGCAAAAGAAAATAAGCTAAAGCTATGTAAATACAAACGTTAACAATCTTGGTGTAGTGTTTCACTGTTATGTTTGGTGTTTACATGAGGTTGATACAAAGATTTCAGATAATGAGTTTATTTTAAGAGCACTACCTCATGCAGGAAATCTCTGCACAGCTCTCAACCGGTTTGGCTGCCCACAAATAAGTGATGAATCCGTGTCCTTGGCTATGGAGAGCTTACACACTGGCTTGCAGTTTCCCTGCAGTTATGCAGCGACTGCTTGGCCAAATAAAAACAGAAAGCACCAAAAGAATCCACATGTAGGTATTACAGGAATGCCAGAGCTTGCTTTTGGCAGCGATCAGCCTAGTTTGATGACTGCTTTGTTTTCGATGTACTTTTGGACTCCCACAGATAATTGGCTCAGGAGATAGTAAACTTGAGTGAAGACAGAGCTGTTTTTTTTTTTTTTAACAAACTCTAACATCAGCTTCTTTTTATGCACAAAGAAGTAAAACAGTACGCAATAAATAAAAAACAAAAGATCTGCAGTGCTAGTATATTAGAAAAGTTTTTTCTTTTTGTTTATTAGAGAAAGTGCGTTCTATGAAGAGATATATAAAACAGAATAGCAAAATACACATCAACTTAAAAGGTCTGAACTGCAAACAAAGGCAAGAATGTCAAATATTTACTAGCAGCAGACATTTTCTGTATTCCCTCCTCTGTACTGATCTAAAACCTCAAAAAGGGACACTTCTCAGAAAAGCAAAGCTTGAGGGAAACAAACATCGACTAAATGTGCCACGGGCATTGATAAATCACAACCTCTGAAACCTAGATGTGATTGAATCGCTTACAAATTACCAAGTGCACAACCTGTGACAAAGGTCTGAGTTAAGATACAAATCTAATTTGAGGCAGGGCCACACAAAGTCAACATGTCGAAGACTCTTCTGGGCCTTAAGAAAGTGAAACCAATTCTCTGAGACGTTGGACATCAGTAGCAAATGTGGACGGCTATGTACACACTCAATTCCCGCTTTGCTAGGTTCACCTTGTTGGACGTTTCCTGACAGATTCTGGAAGTAAATTAGCTAAAATGACAGGATGCTAAAATGACTAGCTGGCAAGTAACTAGTTAGCCTCAACCGCTTCAAGAAGATGATTTGCCTGCCAGAAAAGTCTGGCAATAAAAACAAACTACAAATGAGACTAAATTGTCATGTGATTAAAGTATTTAAGGCCAACTTATATTCTTTCTAAAACTTGTAAGAAATTTTAAGGCCTCCATTTTAGAAGCACAAATTTAAGACATTTAAATAGTGTGCAAACCAAAGTTTACCCCAGAAAATTATTTACACCTGACAGGAAATTTGAAAATATAAATTGATAATTATGAGTTATTAAATACTATATTAATACATGAACACCAACTATAAGACCTTAAAAATGAAAACATTTTAAAAAGACTTAAATAAATAAGTAATGCTTAGCCTGGTGGCCCGCCAGACTTATAACACACTGGAGAAACACTGGTGCAAACACCAAACACTGCATTTAGATCATCTTTAGTGGACTTTTCTTGGTCATACTTCCTAATTATTACAATCCTCATGTACCCTCGTGTACAAATAATTCATATTTAATGTATTTAACCTGGATTATTTAGTCTTACAGCTCCAGGGGTAATTTTCTAATGACTACAAGTTGCAACTAAATAACCTAAATCACATCCGGCATAAATAAATATCTCCTCTAATGTGATACTTCCTAAATCCTCCACTGTGGAAATTGCTTAACTGCAACAAAAGAAGACGGGGAGAATCTATTTACAGATAATTTTAGTGTATTATGCTGTGCCACAAGCCAATACTCTTTGCCAGTTTTTAATTAAGTGGACTTTGTGGCAAAAAATGAATCGGCGCTGGCTTTTCTTGTGTCCGGAGAGTTTGAGTGAATAGTCATTGTGTTAATCCTCGCTCCGAGGCGCGCTGTTGTGAGCGGCCTGGTTGCTGTGTCTAATCTCAGCCATTGCAAAGATAATGATAAGAGTAAAGCGGCCCCCGGGGGCAACGCGCTCGCCATGTTTGTCACCAAGAATTTCACGCTGCTGTCAAATATGTAAAATAAAAACACTGATATGCTGCGGTTGCATTAAACCACGACTGCAGAATCAAATTAAGCACTCACTTACATTTGAGGGTTGTTCTCGATTCTTATTACGCCAGAGAGAGCTGAAATTAGTTGTTTAGAGCTGCTTGGCTGACTGTTGTATTATTAACAATCACACGTGCAAAACAAAAGCTCTCTGAAAGAGAAGAAAGCAGATAATGCGTTGTGGTAATTGAAGACGGCTCAGCACCGGGAAGGCTTTGTGTTTTACAGGAAGCACAAAGGTGGGACAGCGGTGGGCTGAGTGTTACAATCACACAGGTTATGTAGAGACCCTCGGGGAAGTGGGAAGGGACCTCTGTGAACTCCTCATTTCTGTGGGGCTTTATGTAGCGTGACGGTTCCAAATGAAAGTCCCCGATCATGTGGGAGCGCTCTATTAATTTGTGGCTCAGGCCGCCTCCTTGGGGAGAAAGCTGCCACCGCCGCTCCATTCCCCCTTACAGCACCCAGCTAAGCCTCTCCCTGCTTATTGACTGAGCAAGCTGCGCCCCAATGTTTCTCCGCATCCGAGGCCGCGGCTTTCGCTTCAAGTGCCGAGACGATCTATCATTCCTCCGCTAGCCCGCTGCAGACGCTACAGGTTGGCTGAAAAAGCAGCGTGAAATAAAAGTAATCTTGGGTTCTGGAGCAATAAACCGGCTTTAGCTAGCTGGAATTCATCCTGCTCCTACAACATGGCAAGCTCGGGGAAATCTAATCTATTTCTGCTGCAAAGTCCTGGAAGTGTTGTTGAAGTATGACCACAAGAGTGGTTTGAAGCTAACAAGAGGAAACCTGCTGGGAACGGCTGCCAAAATTGAATCCAACAGAACCTCTGTTCCCCTTCTGTGAATCAAAACTGGCACCGTGAGTTTGGGGATTCTGCATAACATGGAACTGATTTACTCCTTCTGGCTGCCGTGGCTGTTGTTTCACAATACAAAACAAGACTCTGTTACAAAAGCAGGTGCAAATGAACACGATCACAAGACTCTCTTAAGACTCGTGCCCTGGAGCGAACACAAGCACATGAAAGGACGGCCAACACCAACCAACATCTAGCAAATCTCTCTGGGAGTCTTATTCCTGCTTCACTGTTTGTCAGGAAACAACAAGGATGTGGTGAAGATAAAGCTAAACGAGCAGCTCGACTTACTTTCTTCTCTAAGTTAAGATATGATCTGAATTGCAGTGGATTCTTTGAACTTTGAAGCAAATGTTATCCATAAGGTGACCTTTTATACTTCTTTGAACAGATTCTATGGGCTACAAAATGTTTTTTTCACAAAATCTTTCTTAGATAATTAGATTTTTGTCTGGATAGTTCTGCATATTTTGAGCTTTTTAGAGCACCGTGTCACTTTAAATCCAAATAAAACTGCTGGCTGGAAACAGATGCTCAATTATACAACTATACACCTTCGAAAAGCAGAAAAGGTGCCTCCTGCACAACCAAAAATAATGCAGCATGATACGTCAAGAACAAACCACTTGTCTTTTCCAACAGCGGAAAATCAGCGGATCAAATGCGCTGGAGTTTCGTTTGAGTTGCTAGGTTTTTGAAACGGCTCATTTTCCAGACACCAAAAAAATACCAACTTATTACCTACTTTCTACAGGTGACTCTTAGTAGGCAGGACAGTAAAGTCTATCCTAAAATATTCTCCTGTTACTCCAGCATGCTATGTAGAGAGCAGCAACATCTGAAAGCGAACAGATCTTTACAAGAGTTAACAATGACCAGAAGAAACAATGAGATCCTGTAGCGACTCAAAGAGAAATGGAGAAACACTAACATTTTGTCTGCTGCATTTTTTACACTTTTGAGGGAGAAAATGCTAGATTGATACTTTGAAGCTTAAAAATAACCAAAAAATACCCAAAGAGTCAAATCAGGGTTTCCCCCACCTGTATTATAAGCCTGGCGGGGCATCAGGCTTTACTTGTCCCCCCACCAGGCTAAGTCTTTTTAAAATGTCTGCATTTTTTAAAACTTTATAGTTGGTCTTCAGGTAATAATCTTCCAATCTTTCAACAACACATAATTATCAAGTGATAATTTGAAATTTCTTGTCAACTTTAAACATTTTTTACTCAAAAACACGACGGATGAATGACTGCCCTAGTGCACAACTTATCAAGTTTTCTGAGGGAAACCTTCCAAAGGCAGTGTAAAATCCTTAGCTGCTAATAAATACATTGAGCCACAAGAAGACAAACACATCATTAGTGTTCACAGGAAATACCTGCATAGAGAAAAGAAGGGATTTCTTTCCCCCACAGACGTTTATCATGAGACTTGAGTGGGAAAAATGGAGCCGGCTCATGAAGAGAGGAGAAATGAAAGAGGAAGGAGATTGGAAGAAAGAGGAATCAAACTGAAGCGGATGGTAACAAACATATGCCAACCCGTACGGCATTAAGAGATTCTGTTTGAAGATTGTCTGGCGTGAAGAGGCAATCAGGAGAGCAAAGACTGTTTGGCCTCGCTCTTCTGCAGCGTCTCGACCACATCTCAAGTGTCCTTCCTCCTCCCCTCCTCCGTCTCACCATCATTTATCACTCACTCCGTCTCATCTACCCCTCATCAGGCGCTGCCTCCTATAAATAAAGATACCAGGCCACCGGGAAGGAAATCTGAGAGGCACAATTTCTTCAAGGCGGTTTCTGCATCAGTTCCTAACAAAACCAATCCTGCAAGGACACAAGCTGATGGGATATTAGTCCTGGGAAGCAGCAGAGTGAGCGACACAGTGCGCCCTCTTGGGTCTTTGCAACCAGCCACCACAAAGGCACAGTGACGAAATGATTGGCAGGATCTCCTTGATCGGGTCAGCAACGACAGCAAGCTATTCAGCTGAGAGTCTATCAATCACAATTTGGCTTAATTAACCAGCTGGAACGAGAGCTAGAGAGCTGAAACGGGCAAATAAATGGACATAAGGACTTATGGTGGACAGAAACCAACAGAGAGGAGCTGCAGAGAGTTTAAACCCAGAGGAAAACCAGGATAACGAGAGCAAGGAACGCAACTTTACTCCAAGATCTGATGTAATAAATTGAAGGTTTTCAACCTAACCGGGTTATCACAACATCTCCAGTCTGAGTGCAGAAGGAATCTGGTGAATTCCCTTTTCTCTCAACTCATTTCTGTTCGTCTGATGGCACACGATAACAGAGCTCCTTTGTTTCAGTCTGCAGATGTTTGAAAACCCCTTTTTGTTCACATGAAGACACTAGATTCTCTTTATTAAAGCCAACAAAGCTTCCTGAGATCTTGCCTGAATAAAGTTTTAGTTAAATATACATCAGGATATATCTCCAACTGTACTTTCACCCCCCAAAAATCCTTCCTTCCCACATTCAGAAAACCCTTTTTAGCCTTAATTTAACGCAAAAATACAGAATATTCCATCAAACAGTAAAAAGCAAAAATGTAATAGACAAAAAACTTGAAGATAATATAACAGAAAATAAATAAAAGTCATATATTTTCCTTTCAGGGTTTATTCAGATTTGAACTATAAACTAGTTTTTGTGCTGCTGCTGTGAATTAGCTCAAATTCGTCTAACAAAATGAATCTAAGCAGCTATTGTGTGGCAACACTTTAGGTCTTAAGCAAAGAAAAGAAACAGCAACAGAGACAAAATTCATACATGCTGTTAGCATACCCTGGCTAACAATTAGCCGCTAAGAAAGCTAACGTTAGCATCTGCTTCACAACAAAACTGATGAAGAGCTGAAATACCCTAAAGCAAAAATGTCTTCATTTCCAAAAACAAACATGACCAAATTGCTTTTTTCACATTTCCTTTAGGTATTAGTAGAAATCTGACTCACTTCCTCCTGATCTGTGAACGATTCTTTTAGTTTTTGTTCACGTTTGTGATAAATGGCATCAAGCAGCGGCGAAAGGCTTAAATCCAGCTGGCTCTGCTTGATAAATGTTCTTCTGCTGTCAACAACTAGCTTCTCTTCATTATCATTCTGTGTTTCACTGTTATTACATTCAGCTGTGTATTAATCCATCATCCAGCCGCGCTTTTCTACAATTCGTCTGAGTCCATCACAAAAGCCACATAGTTCAAACTTTATCTATCACCTTCTACCAAAAAAAGCTGTTATTTGAGAGTAATTAGCATTTGTTGCATGAAAAAACACCCAACAAAGGTCTTTCTAGTAGGAAAGAGCCTCGTTTTATCAGCTTTTTCAATCCAGCTTTCTTGCATGAGGCTTTGATACAGGAGCAGCAATGCATAAAAAGAAATACATGAGCAGTTTCATCTGTCAAACTCAAGAAAAATGTCCTTAACATAACCATTTCATCAATAAACCATAAATCAATTTAACACCAACCTTACTTAAAAATGCTTTTGACCTTCTCACTTGAAAATGCAATAATACTTTATTGATCAGTTTAACTCTGCTTGACTAGCCAGGCTATGAGCTTGTTAGCCTGTCAGGTCATTTGTTTTTCCCAGTTCCTGGCACACATCGTGGCATCTCTGACTTGCAGAAGATCACATTTTTTTCAGGTTTTTGCTAGAACACCCTGTCAAATGCTAATGCTTCCACTTGAAACCAGATTGACTATAAGAAAAGTAAACAGTTCTTACAATTATGTGATAAGGATAAAGCAGTAATTACCAAGAGCTCCTGCCACTTCTAAAACCCTTTAATTAAAACATTTTTCATGTCAAAAACACAACATAATGTTACTTTTAACAGCTCAGGAGTTCTTAGACTGTTGTGCTCTTATTTTCCAGGTGCTCATTAGCAATGTCAGTGGTAATCATAGAGTCTGGCTACAGAAATCAATAGGATGCCAGCAGGTTTACTGCTCCCACACAAACATCACAGTTAATTTAACACAACTTCACACCTTTTTCCCTCAACACTTGGTTCAATATCAGCTTTCACAACTGAAATTACCAAAACAAACTTTCAAGTATTGACTGTTTGCCACACTGCAATCTGACCAATTCTTCAGTGCAGCTTTTACTTTTCACCGACTCAATAGCACATCAGAAATTGGTCCCCTGGTACAATTAGCGTAGCAACAAAATAAACCAAAATGACCTGGTGTCTGAGCCAACAAAGCATAATAATCTCAGTGTTACCATAACAACATCTATGTTACTGTTAACATTAGGAGGGATAAGGTTAGCCTGTCAAAACAAACCAGAACTACAGGTAAGCTGACCAAGCATGGTGCACAAATATTAGCTTAAAATGTTCATTTACCATGAATCATAATGTGCTAATAAGCATTTGTCCCAAATGTTAGCATGCTGACAGAATTTTTAGCTAACATTAGCATGATTATAGAGCATTTTCAGCTAGTTAGCACCGTCACACGTTAGCATATTCGGCAGGCTCAAAATTTGTATTTTTATCCAACATTAGCATGCTAACGCAAGTGTTTTCAGCTAACGCTAGCATGCTCGCATGTTAGTATTTTCAGCTAACATTAGCATGTTCTCACATTAGTGTGTCAACTAACATTAGCATGTTCTCACAGTGTTTTCAGCTAATGTTAGCATGTTTACAGTGTTTTCAGCTAATGTTAGCATGTTCTCACATCAATACTTTCAGTGTTTCTGAGTATGGCTGGGAAGGACTAAGCATGAGGACTCGCTCACGTGTGAACGCTTTGCATCATGGGAAGGGCTTGTGGTACAACTTCAGTAAGAACAGTACATGATTTCCTGTCAGTTGGCAAAAGTCTCAAAAACCAGCAGAAAATTTAGCAAAATTTGTTGCTAGTTGTCTCAGAGTCACTAGCAGGAATCTGAAAAGTTGCTAAACATATAATCATAGTTGCTAAGTCGACCACAACGACAACAAAATTTAATTCAAAAGGTAGTTGATGCTAATTAAAACGTGTAAAACTGGCATGAAGATCAGATTTGACAACTCATTCTAGTATTACACAGTTTGGTGTTTATGTGACATGGTATACCATCCTTTAGTTCCCCACTGAAACACTTAAAAATGATTTAGTTTAAGCCAATCCTGGCAGGCAGACCAAATAAAGATAGGAGCAGACTGTCTGCTTCCGTTTTAATTTGTTTATAAAAGCATTACATTATAAAAATGATTTTTGTGCAATTAACTTCCAGATATGACTCATGTCAGCCCACTCTGAAGCGAAACCCGAAGGCTTCAGTGTAGTTATTAATATAGAAGAAGTGGGTCACTCCGTACACACAAAGCAAACTGGAGTGGTTCCGAGGCTGTGCTGCCACTTTTTCTGATCCCTCTGTTCGTCGTTTAATCATGCCTGCCAGTGCCCAAACCCAAAAGTAAGCCTCAGACCAACAGTGCTGCGTCCCCTGAGAGGAAGCGCTTTGGAGAAGCAGCCTGTGAAGTAAGCGAATGCCTGAGCTACTGAAGAAAGTGAGCAACAGGAGTGGGAGAGTGGAAACCACTTCCCCCCACCATCCATCTGTCAGCGAGCCAGCGTGCCCACTGGTTCTGTTGTCACCCTGGCATCCTAGCTCTGCCTATTAGCCTGCTAGTTAGACTGGCATTTAGACTGGCAGGACAGACGCGAGCAGAAGCCAAGGGGTCTCCTGCTCGGGCAGCGGCGAACTAATGTGCAACTGCAGACAAGCTCAAAGGAGCAAACTGCAATATGCTGCAGCTGCCTCCTCCAATCACGTCACTCTGGCTTAATTTGATTCCTACTCGACAGGATTCAATTACATTTTATTAATTTTGGCACAGTGCGACTACATCGAGTTTGATTCAATTTCTGCCGATGCAATTTAACTAGATGCAATCAGATTCCCTCGAATTGAATGAATTTTTAAACATAATCTCATCCTGTCTTCCTCTCGCCATACAAATCTTCTCGCCGCTCTAATTTTCCCTTTCTGGGATTCACAATGTGGGATTTAATGAGCGATGCAAGACTCCTCCTCGCACACGGACCCCAACTGATCAGTCTATCTGCGTTTTCTTGCCTTCTAGTTGGAAGAGACTCCCTGAGGAGCACATTAGTCACTTCAATGACAAAAATGGGTAATTCAGGAGAAAACGAAACAAGTTTGGCAGAAAGTATCATTGAACGTGCTGCTGTTTATTCCCACTGCACCACAAATAAACGTTGCATTGATTCAACAACATGTGAGAAACATTCCTGAAGAGGTTTTAGTCCATATTGATAAGGAGGCATCACAAAATCTACGGTTTCTCCACTTCCTAAAGGCAATGACGCTCAACTGGTACCAAGAAATTAAGATTAATCGTGTTGAATCTAGCAATAAATTAGTCGTTAACTGGAGTATATAGACTCAAGGACAAGTCCACTTGCTGAAACAGCAACACAGAGAAATAATTAAGTCAAAACTGTCCAAAAAATACAAACATTTTTATTTAAGATTAAAAAAAACCTTCTTAGTCTGTAAGAACGATCAACCCAGAACTCCACAAGTCCCAGCTTTAGCTTAAAACACTGTAAAAAAAAATTACCATTAATCACCTTCTACTGTCCAATTAGTGATTGATTAATCCAAAAGATAATCATCAGATCAACCCTAAACTATAATGATGTTAAGTCAAGCAGAGAAGGCAGAAGCTTCTAGAGAATAATTGAAAAAGTTCAATTACCAAATATACCTTAACCCAAGTTTCAAATCTCCGCCTGGATATTTTTGCGTATTTTAATTGTATGAAGTTCTTTAAATGTCCTGTGGGTAAATATATTTTTGCTCATTTATCCATAAAAACTGGAACTTTCAAAATCTAGTAAGTTATTTTTATAATTTACCGTCTATTAAAAGAGTGTTCCCTCAGATTAATTACCGTAATAACCAGATATTGGCTGGAAAGCGCAACGTCTCAACTTTCAGAAACAGTTGGGATTTTCCAGATAGTGCAAAGTGTGACGGAGTTACTGCAAATTTGGCTGGATCATCGTCTATTAGGGTCAATATGTACAATGGAAACAGTGTTAGTGCTACCACAGAAGCTAACAACATATCAGGTTTTCCTCATTTACGCTGTTGGAGGTTCAGCCAATCAGCATCAAGGAAAATAAATATTCAACCTAGATATTTCAGCTTCCAAAGCGTGCTATATTTTTATCCTGAGTAAGGATGTTCTGCAGTTTTATTCCGATTAGTTATGCTGCTTTGCTTATTTGATCATTTTTAACCAATAATCTGAGGTTTTATGGTTGTAATTTGTTTCCATTTTCAGTCAAACAGACTGAAAAAGCTCAAATGAGTTTCAGTGAATTATGCCAACAGCTCATTCATTAATAATCAAACTGTAATTTCAAACAGGCAGGAAAACGCAGATGTAGACGTTAGAAAACCTCTTTCTCGTTCAGCAAGTTGTCGTCGTTCCTCAGACATCCAGGTGTTTAGAGTCTCCGCTCGATTATTCAGAGCTGAGGCCAGAACGCGGCGCCTCGAGTGCTGAAGGGCAAACACGGGGAATCAAAAGCTTGCAGGCAAATAAACAGCATATCTATAACACAGACTGGCCTTTGTACAACCGCGGGGCCCTGCTGACTCTGGTCGCTGCTTAAATTGATGCCTGCATGCACAGCTGCCTCCAGGGAACGATCGCATTCTCGTATATGTGCTGGCTCTTTACATCTCTCCTTTTTTCCATTAATCTAATCACGCAGCGCTGCATTCGCTCTGCGAGGGGCGCCGCGGAGCTTAAAGAGAAACTGGTGATTTGCTTTGGGTGATGCTAGGAGGTGTGTTGTGTATTTTCCAGGGGTGTCAAATTCATTCTAGGCTAAATCAAAAATCTGATTGTTCTTGTTCTGCCTGAATGTATCTATAAAAAAAATTATCAATAAATAGCATTCAATAAGTGTTTCTTAAAATTAAATAATATTGATCATCTTTTCACACTGATTTGATATTATACTACATTGTTTTTGTGTTTTTTGCGATCAAAATCACAGAATTTGTGGTGCTAAGTTAAAAATATTTGCGCTAAAGTATGACGCTAAATGTGACTTTATTCATCACTGTATCGATCTTCACATCAAATAAATCTGAGGCAGCAGTCACTTAAATCCAAATCCAGTGCAATCAAGTAACTATGTTTCTATTCAACTCAAATCTGACTTAAAAGAAATTTTATTTTGTAATTTAAAGCCTTGAAATTGGGTCACTGTCTCTTTAAAAACTCCTGTTCTTTCTGAAACTCCGCCTTCAGGAAGTCATTCCAACATGGCTCCTCTATTAATCCTTTAAAAACGTTTTTACCAGCGTTTCTCTGAGAGTAGCTCCTGTAACGAGATGCGCAGGTCCACCAGGTGTTTGCTAATTGATGCTGGCTAGTCTGAAGGAACTGCTCTGTGAAACAGAAGCTTGGAAACTGCAGCTCTGAGGAGCTTCAAAGGCGGAGCTAAGTCCAACCAGGTGTTTGCAGCTGAATGGTTGCCATGGAGATTAACGGATTTCTCAAACATGCATGTTTGAGAAATCCTTTTTGTATATATGTGCCCCTTTTGTATTCCTGCTTGCTAATGTGAGCATGTAGATAAAATATAAACCTGATACACGGTGAAGTCTTTGCTCCGGGTGTAATGAGGCACACTGAAGCACGTTGGTATAAATCTTTTAAACCCTTAGCCCCAGACACCACCAACATCCCCAAGAGATACAGCGAAATATCTTAATTACGCCACTTAACATCACATCGGCGAGTCCCGGGTGAGCCCAAGCAAGCATATAATTCATTGTGCTAAGCATCTGCAGCAGCCAAATACATAAACCTTCAAGGATGCGGGGAAAGAGACAGAGAGCTGGGAATTCACAAGCAAATGTTGTTCCTTCAGGAGCCAGAGGGGATAAAACGGTGTTTAGGCGCCAGAAGCACCTGGTTCAACGTCGGATCCAGAACCTCACACTGATAAAAGATCCGCTACAACTCCGCGCTTCGCCGCAACGATCCCTCGTTACAGCGAGCCGTGTGTCGTCGGCTGGGTCAGACTGAGTTGACTTTGATATCAGAAAAAGCTCGATAAGAATGGGAATTGGTTGGTGGGTGATGTAAGACCCCTGCAACGAAGAATCAGTAACAAAGCCGTGAATATTCAAGTGAAAACTTAAAATAGTGGCATCTCTTTGTTCAATGTCAGAATTTAATAATGAATGAAGCAGCAACGAGACTCTAAATGCTTCTGCTTCTCCTTCGGTTACTAAGTGATGCAGGAAGTAGGAAACGTACAAATATCTTTTCCTAAAATCTAGTATATATCAGTACGAATTTATTATTATCCCCTTAAGGAACTTTTCCTTGCAGGAAGGTGGGAGAAAAAGAAAATTTAGACAGAATTACACAACACCAGTAAGACAGTAAAAAGTCTATGTACAATATCAATGAAACAGCCTGAATGATAAATTAAGACATCACAGAGCCCATCTGTATGTGATTTAATCTCAGTACAAATCCAGATTAATTTAGATTTTTTTAGAGAATAAACAGCATCATGAAGATCAAGGAACTGGCTTTTATGGAATAATAATGAGAACAGGTTTCAGCATGTCAGATTTAAGCCTTTTTAAGACCTTTTCAATGTCACCTTGAATGAAATTAAACAATAAGGTGGGTTAAGGGATTCATATGGTTCTCTACAGCCTTAACATAGTTCCAGTTTGCACAGAAAGCATCTGGCCTCAAACTGGTTTGCATCAGATGTGAGACAGTGAAGAAAACAAACAAGTTAGCAACTTGTGTTGCTATTTTTGAGCTTTACACAAACAGGCTGATGACGTGACACAAAGAAGTTGAGAAAATGTTCAACTTTTGTTCCCGTCGTCGCTACAAATTCCTTACTGCTGGGTTTCACCCATGACCTTTGCCTGTCGCCATCATTCGTCACTCCCCGTGCGTCGAGCTCTGTGACACAAAGAGCTAGCTAGCTTGCTAGCACGAAGCGCTGGGCAATAAATCAATAACATATCGTAATCGACACGTGATCAATATCAATACAAAGTACATCTGATAAAATATTCAATATTTAATATGCAGAATACTTATTGTACTCCAATCCAAAACCACATGGCATTCTGGGAAATGTAGGCAGAGGAAAGACTTTAGCCACTCAACTTCTCACAGCTAGCTAAGCAAGTTTGATGTCATCAACCAAGTCACTCACTCTTTGGTAACCTAGCAACTCACTCACTCTTTGGTTACCTAGCAACTCACTTACTCTTTGGTTGCCTAGCAACAACCTATTGAGTAACTTGTGCAGCAGCAGTTTAAGGTTTCACCACTGTGACTCTTAATTGCTTACAAATTAAAAAACAACACTGTGGAGTGAGAACTGGATAAAACACGAGGGTTTACACTACCAGTTCGTTAGCATTTCATTTACTTATCACACAAAAAAAATCAATACTTATCAATAGCCACTGATAGGTTTTTCAGCCTGGCTTGCAGTCCAACTAGTAAGAATATACTAGCCGTTAGCGGTAGCGGTAGCATCAACTGCCTCAATACACAGTGAAAATGTTGGCACACAACTCCAATTTTTGCCCAACAGAAAAAAACTACATCTATAAATATAAATGACATTAAACAATCCTGTAATAACAAGATTTAAGATCAACTGTTCCCCACTGATCAGCTGATTCTGGCACCATCCTTTAGGTAAAAAGTGGCAGTGGCAGCATCATGCTGAGAGAATATTTTTCCTCTCAGCAAAGTTGGAGTTTAAAGGAACATATGTAGAGCTGAATTATGGATGAATGACTTATGAATAAACAATATGGACAGTTTTGCTTTTAAAAAAAACATCATGACAACAAAACATCTAGATATTATCCTGACAAATCACAAACAATAAACTGAGAAATCTACAAAAGAACTTCCAAAAACTGATGTGGGGGTTAAATATCCAGCATCACAGTCATCTGTTAGAATGGCCCAGTCAAAGCCCGGACATCAATCTTAAGACTGGTGTCAAACTCATTTTCATTTCGGACAGTATCAAAAATCTGAATGTTCTTAAAGGGCCGGTTGTGTAAGAATGTATTGATAAAACCATTAAACTGCTAAAATATCAGTAATTAGCATTAAATTAAGTGTTTCTTAAAGAAAAAAAACGTGAGGATCTGTGGATTTTGCGTATTTGTGAAAAACTGGAGGGACTTATTGATGTAATTTGGAGTTTAGAGGGCCACATAAAAAGCTACAGCGGGCCAGATTTGGCCCCTGAGCCTCGGGTTTGGCACCACCTGAAAACAGATGCAATCCAACTGATCTCGAGTAATTCTAGTCTATAGATGAGCATGTTGGCAAAGACGTGCCACTCCTCACAATTATTTACTTATTTTTGTTGATTTAGCACAAAAAAGCCAAATAAGACACATTACGCTTTGTGCTCAACCATAACAACACGCTTGAAGCCTTCAACATGTTAACTGTCATCAAAGGAAGTGGCAATAAAAGTTGTGCATATCTCTCTGCTCTTTATGGTCCCCAGTTTGAGCCTCAAAGCATCATGAGCACGCAACAAGCTTTAACGACTTCAGCCTTGGCAGCACGTTGCAGCGCTCTACCCCCACCTGCCGTCGCGCTCTGGAAACCAGAGCAACCCCTCTGCAAAAACCTACAACTACATTTTAAGTATTTTTATCAATATATTCATATAAAGGAATGTTTTGTGTTTTATTGAATTGCGCTTTCGCGGTTTAAAAAAATGAGGAGTTAGCCATTTTTTCCCCCTCAGGGTTCACTGACCAGCGCATAATTAGAGACACGACAAGTCAAAAGGATGCAGCTGCGCACGCAGGTAACGAGGAGCCACGAACAGGTGCGCGTGGATACCAATTAACAGCGTTTTTGTTTTTTTTAAATCCCCTAAACTTTGAGGCGCGTGAAGCCGCATCACGAATCTGTCGCGTGCTGGATGCGGAGATGTTTCAGCGCTATCTTCAATCTACAGTATGCAGCAACGCCGAGTGAGAGCACACACACACACACACACACACAAAGAAAAAAGGAAGGCGGTGGTCCAAATAAATGCAGCTGAAGTTGGAGGAAATAAAGCAAAAATGTAAAGGAGACAAAAATGTAGCGCGAGCGCTTAGTTTGTGTCTAAAAAGCCTTTGTTTCCTCATTCCTATAAAGGACCCCCATCATAATCCCCCTTTTCAGGGCGAAAGCATTCTGGCCCCCGCAAGACGTGCTTCAACTACCAAACAACGTCCACTTAAACAATCCAGCCCCACTTCTCCCCGCCTGTCGCAGCGGACCAAAATGGCACAGAACTTATCCACAAAGTCACCAAGCTCCAAAAGGCTTCCTCGCATCCGGCTCACCTTGACTGATGCCGACGAGCACCCCGAAGAGGAGGGCCGCTTTCAGCATCATTTTCGGGCAGGTTTCGGGCTGCGGGGCGCTGCTCGGAGGAAAGCCGCTGTGGGAAAACGATGCTCGCTTTGCTCCGTTCATCCGCCGTCCTGGACTCCGCTGGCGACTGAGGAGCTGCTGCTGCTGCTGCTGCTGCTTCCTCCCGGTCCTTCCTATGCGCGCGCTCCCGATCCGCGCTCGCGCCTCGCTCCCCTCCGGCATCGATCCTCAGCAACATCGCTGCTGGTGGTAAACAGACCAGAAGAGGAAACTGCCTGTAAATGTGTGTATGCTTCGGTTCGTCTGCTGGAGGCTGTTTAGGATGTCCAAGAAAAAAATCCATATCAGCAATGGCGCAAGTATTTTTCTAAATCTAATACATGTTCTCCTACTCTAGTTACCTACCAAAACAAACTTTATTAAAGCAAATCCGCAATAAGGCATTTTTAATCCAGTTTTCCAAAGTAAACTGATTTTTCTTTTCTGTAGTTTAACTGCACTGGATTTACAAAGCAAACTGCACTAAATACATGTAGGAGAAACCAAAAGTGGGAGTAATTTGCACCAATTTCTGCTTAAATCATAAATAAAACATGGAGATGAATGTTTAAATTATTTTTATGAACACACAATACTGTGAATCTGGTGACTGTATTCAAACTCTCTCACTGAATAGTTCAAGCATTTATTGCCCGCTAACATTTCTGATTTCCTCTTGGTAATTTGCATTAAATATGTCCATATTGTTCCTGTAAACATACTAAATGATCTCTATCTTTTCCCAACTGCTAATACTAAGATGCTAAGGTGCTAAAGATCACCAGCATTAGCATAATAATACTTGTATAAGCGATACTTATTTTCTTTGTTAGCTGATTTGCTAATCCAGGATGTGAGGTCACAACACCTGCCTTACGCAAAATTGTGTGTCCAGATTTTTCTTCACTGCCATCTTGGTAGTCCACCCCACTTTTGAAATGTTTCATAAAACTAGTGCTTCATTTTCTTCTGTTTTGCATATTAAACTAGCAACTGTTGTTCTGTTAGCTTTGCTAGCTTTCAAGCTAATTTGGCTTCATTCCTCTAAACAAACTTTGGTTCTTAAACATACATATTATGAATGAACTGCAATCATTTTATTGGTTCACAATGTCTTGTATTTTTTGTTTTTTCTTGTTGCCTTGTTAAAGAGCATTTTAACTGGAAGTTGAAGTATTCTTTTATTTTGAAGGGAAGCTGTGATTTAACTGCACACATTCACTCCATCTATTGTGCTACATCGGCAGTAATTGACAGAGCGCTATTTGGTAATTTTGATTGAAATGACCAACTGTTATAACTGCTATTGGCAAATATTAATAGTTAATCAAACTTATTGTTGTAACTCTCCTTATTTTAGACCTAACTCTGTGCCAGGAATTAGAGAGACATTAAAAGTTGCTGCTATCAAAGAAAAATAAAGTTTTATGTTTGTAATTTTCTCTCTTAAATCCATGAATTTATAATTAGCTGCTAATTGGGGATCAGGAAATTTATGGAGGTGGGTATTTTCCTCTAGGATAGAGTCTTATAGGTGACAAGCTTTATTGTGTTGTAACATTATTTATTTATAGGTGAAAATAGATTTTTGTGTGTGTGTGTGTTTTTTACGGTGCACCAGTTCTGTTGGGAAGAATGGGGGAAAAATCTGAGAACTACTGAGAAAATGTTGTGGAACCAAATCCAAGTCACCAAAAATTAAAATGTATGTAAATCTTTGAAATGGAGAAAAATAATAAACATAGCTTGATCATGCAGAACATTTTGGTTTAAATTTTCTGGTCTTGATTTTATCATACAAAACTCTCAAGTGGACAAATTTACAAAAGATAATTTCTAATAATCATGTTTCTTCACGCCAGTAGAGAGGGATCATTTCAAAATAATATCAAGACTACTTGACATTATTATCCTCTCTGGATTGTATTTCAGGATAACAACTCATTTTCTGGTCCATGACTCAACCCATATGTACCAGACACGTGTTAAAAAAGGTTTTGCGGCTGTAATTCCCCAAAGATCACCGGCACACTGATGCAACGAGAGTAACTGAGGCAGATAAGGCAAAGTCTGGACCAGAGTTGTGGGAATTTCTGTCAAGCACTCTTGCCGTACACTAGAAAACTATAAAAAGTAAAAGTCGGAGACCTTGCTGGAAATCCAGATTTAATAATTTAACTGTAGGCATGGTGTTACATTTCTATCCACAGAACAAAATCCAAACCTCTGGGTTTTCTTTATGTAGTTTTGAGCAAATTCGAGTTGACCTTTCTTGTTCTTTGGATCAGTAGCAGAGGAAATCTCACAGCCTCACTGGTGTTGCTGCCGGTTGAGAGATTTCCAAACACCTGCATCCTCAGAAATTCAATTTCAAAACACTTTATTTATCCCAAAGAAAAATTAAATGGTGTCATAACACTGTAAAACCCAATGGTGATTCTTAAAACCACCAACTTATAGATGTGAACCTAAAACAATGTTTTAAAAGCATTTAGAAAATTGAATAGCAGCACAAATAGGTAAATACATTAAGAGTGTCAGGTTTAAAAGATAAAAGCTTTTGTAGAAATAATGATTTATTGTTTGAAGCTACAGTTTGGTCCAATTGGTTCCCCCTTTTGGACTCAGTAACTCTATTAGTGATCTAAATTATTTAATTTAACTTAATTTGAATATAAACTCGTAATCCTTTTAAATTAATAACTGCAGCAGTTTAGTCCAACATATTAAATAAGTTGTGAGATTCCACGTATATCCAAGTATTTTCAGAGTGTGGATAGTAATGGTATGAACAGGAAGGAATTCCAGTAGCAGTCAGTCTTCCAACGAATCTGAAGGTGCCTCTGACTGAAGACTGTTGCTGTATGACTGTTACAACATGCTAACAGTTCAATTTCCATGTGGGCATCTCATTTGGTTTTGCCGCTCCTCTGTAAGTGATCGATGCGGGAAGCGGTTTGAGCTTTCTCCTTCTCTCTCTGTGTTGCCTCCATCTCAATTTCCTCTGGAATTTGTTGTTGTAGCTTTTGAGGAGCGGAGAAAAAGAAAGAAAAGAAATAAAAGAAGCGGTACCTCGTTGCCATGGTTACGCATCATAACACATCCAAAACAAGAGGAAATAACTGTCCGATGTTGAGAAACCGAAGCGGTTTCATTTATTAAAATGTGTTTTAGTGTTGAAACAGAATAAAATCCTTGTAAAATCAGCTTGGTTAAACTACTTAACCTGCTCTTTCTTGTGTAATTTGTTCACTTTAAACACCTGGCCTATTCAAAGCCTTGTATTTGCAAATCGCAGTCTACTCCAAGCATTAGTTGTGGAAGCTGTCTGGCATTGCAAACAGATACTTGAGTATGCACAGAGGGCGTTGTGTGGCCTTCTTCACTAGGGAGCTGTAAAACCCAGGCGGTTTACTCAGTTTATGAGGTAATTTTGTCATTAATTACAGATTTTAAGGATAAGTTATGGCTCTGTGGGTCTTCTAAAGCTGTCGCCTCACTTTGTATGCCAGGAATAAAAATGAACACTTGTGTTTGACTTATTTCTTCCCAAACAAAGCTTATTGTTTACATTTTTACTTTATGGAGTTGATTAGAATTTGATAAGAGAAACTCAACTTTCCATTAATGTCCTTAAATCTGTTTTAATTTGGTCTTTTTTGTTGTATCTTAGAGAAACAGGATTTTGGGTTTTCATTAAATGAAGAAAAAAACTTGAAACCAGATATTTAAATACACTTTATTTAAAAATCTAAATCTATTTTTATGTTGCAAGTTTCTAGAATTATAATTAATTTTGGTGTACCTCAGGGCTGTGTGTTGGGGCCCCTATTATTCCTATTATTCAGATATAAAGCTTTATTTATATGCTCCAAACCCTCAACTCAAATAATTACTTAATTAATAACTAAATGTTATCAGACAGGAAGTTAAAGTTGGACAACAACCAAAAGCAGACTGTCAAATTTGAGGTTTAAGAATAACATAGTTATTTTTTTTCTAAGCTCTGGTGTTGCTACAACGGAAAATGTGTTGGTAGAGCTGAAAATCTGATTCAATTACATCAGTTCTGTCAGGAGAAATGGGCCAAAATCACAGCAAAATATATCAAGAGTGGGAGAAGACCCAAAACATTTGACCTCAATTAGGCAGTTTATTAAAAAAAAAATCTACCAAATATTAAGAAAATGTGTGTAGATTTCTGAATTTAAAGTCTAAAAAAATCACCTCTTTGTCTAGTAACCCAACAGGATAAATAGCCATGCAGGGTCAATTCAGAGTCATGTTTTTAGACTGCAGCAGTAAGCCGGAGTACCCAGAGAGAACATGCAAACTCCATTGGGATTCGAACCCAGAACCTTCTGGTTGCACAGCAACACCAGCTGAGGAAACTTCATTATTCTGTGATTTGTAATGTTTACCTGTGCTTCAAACAGGTTATTAAAGTGCAAATAAAGTCCTGCAGTGCAGAGCAGTCCACCCTCAGTGTGAATGACATGAACCGTTCTGCTTTTATGAAGTGAACTCTTTCAGGAGAAAAGATTGGACTGGGGTCTGCGGGTTGTTTGAACTTCCTGTCCAAAATTATGCTGGTCAAACAAACTGTTTTTAAATTTAGTTTCCTTTTTCCCTGCTTAAGTAGAACACTGTGAGACAAAAAATACTCTCACTAGTTGCCAGAAGATCATTTCAATTCTGCACATTTTCACCTCCATTTAAATGCAGAGCATAATTCCAGCTGTCAGGGTGAGCATGGCTGTATTTAAAAGCCACAGTCCATTTCATGGCCAACATGTCACTGACAGCGAGTGTCACTTCTTCTCTGTTGCAAAGCGTTGCGTCATGCAGCTCCCTTTGTGATGGGAAAGGAGAGATTAAGCGTTTTGCGCCTGGTGGAGTGACTCGTGGCCTTTCTTAAAGTCAGGCTGTCAGCGACGGCTCCGTCATCGCTGCTGTCAGCAGAGTGGGTCACATATCTGCAGTGAAGAGCGGTCCTCACAGCAGAGTCATGTGCACAGATAATCCATTGTGGAGGATGCTTGTCATCTCCTCAGATTGGTGATAAAGACATTATTCACATGGATCTGAGAATCTAATCTGTCCATTTTGAACACTGATGAAACAAAATGCTTGTTGTCAAAAGGCCTGGATTGATGCTCATCCATCATTCCTCTCTTTCATTGACTCTACGCTTCTAGACGTCTGCAAACATCACATCCACTCAAATTCTACTGTCACGGTTTCACCAACTCACATTTAAGACTTTTTAAGACCAGTATGAATGAAATTTAAAACTTGTACCATGACAGAAATGTAGTAGTAGTGAGTGAGTTGGCAACAGAAGTGAGACATTGGCAATTAATTTATACTTACCTATGACAGAAGCAAAAAAAGCTAGCTAGCTGACTAGCTAGCTAGCAAGGGTATGTTAGCAGCTAATTAGTGGTAGCCTCAACTGCCTGAAGTCACAGAATGCAACTAAGATGTCTGCGTGTGACTCGAGCTTCTGCCTGACAGAAAAAAAAAGTCTATAAATTATAGGACATTAAATAGATCAATCATTAATTTAAGAATTAATGTATTTAAGGCCAACTTAAATTTTTCAAAATAAATTTAATGCCTTCATTTTAGATACACGAGTTTAATACTTTTGAAAGCGTCCTCTTTCCAGTTTTATTTATGTTTGTGCTGTTTTGTCACACGTAAATAATTCAGCTCATCCAAAGAAATGTTAATTTGAGAGAAAGTGAGTTTCTTTGGACACCTTCAATGTTACGCTCAGCTTCTTGGCTGCCATCCTGACCAGTTTCAGTCTCAAATGTGATTGTTTTTAAAGAAATATCATCTTTTCTAATCCCATCCTGCAAAACATGCGATTAGACGTATGCAAACCAGAAATATTAAGGACCCCAAAACAGAACCCTGAGGTACACCAAAATGGAGACGTCTTAAAGTAGACCTATAATTTGAAGCAGCTACAGAAAAAGATTAAGACAACCACTAAGGCTGATTCTAACACACCAGTTCGATTCTTATACCCGTCAAGATTGCGCACAAATATGCAACCAGAGTTTTGCAGAGTTTTATATTCTAAATATTTCCTCTAATAAATGTGGTTTTCAATCAGACTGTCTCTCAGGTTGAAGGTGGAAACAGTTTTGAAATGATTTATGGGAACCTTACAAGAATCTGTCATTTTAACATTGATGTGTGCATCGCTGTCGTATTGCGATCATATAGAAAACAAACCCAGAAAACTTTTGTAGACAGAAAGCTATTAATCTAATTTTTTTTCTTCCGTCAGACACTCCTCTGTTTATTGACCGAGGAATCTGACAGGTCGTCCCCAGTGTGACTGTCTTCCTTCACACAAAAACTGTGTTTACATTCCCGTCAAGTTCACATCGCAATAATAATTTCCTTATGTGCTTTTCTGGCTGGGATATGACACGTGTAACGTATCGACCTGAAGGCACAGGGACACAAGCACATCATCATATTTTCTGTCTTCCAAGAGATATGAACATCTCCCTAAAGAAAAGAAACGCCTCTTATATATTCTGCAAGGACTTTCTTATATATAAATAAATTCGCCTCTCGGTGATGAGAGAGTGGGTGTACATGGCATGTCAACACATCATCTCCCTTGACAATATGTCACACAGCAAGGAAGCGAGCTCCACACCTCTCTGAAACAAACAGAGTGCGGCACATTGTTGCCTGGAGTGTCTTTTCCTCTCAGCTGAAAAGAAAACACAGCGCACTTGATCAAACCAAGGTGCTGAAAAAACAAGTTAAAAGATGCTTGGCTCAGCAGATTCTCAAACACAAAACAAGCCTTACATCAACGCAGGAAGAGGCGGATTATTATGATTAATGTTGTGCATGAACGTTTTTAAGCAAATGACACGGAGCCGCGCTGCAGAGATGCTGCTGATTTAGAAAAATGGTGTGTACAGTAGGAATACAGCAGTGATGGAGACTTAGATAAATTGGATGGGTGTCGGCGCAGACGGGATTTCCAGATGGTCATCCCCCTTCAGAGCGTGCTCTCAAACTGTCAGCGAGCTGCTTCACAAACTACATACAGTACAGGAGGCGTCAGAATTAGCAAACATGAACGTTGTGTTAACTGTTGCATTCAGTAAATCCACCCAAGATGTTTCTTTGCTTTGTTTGTTATTGAATCTTAAGAACAAAACGGAAATACGCCAAGCCACAACAATGATGTAGAAGAACAAAAAAAATGGAGAGGATTGGTTTATTTTGGTTACCTACAGCATCCTCCAATAAAATGTTTTACTGAAAAGATGGGAAAACATTCAGGTCGATCTTTAAAAGTCAGGAAATGGTTCCAACATCCGCTGCCTTGCCAAAAAACAGAAAGGCTCCAGTTGGATTTAACTAAGCAAATACATAGGAACCTTCTGTTGGGTAATTACTGCATGGGTGATTATTATTCAACTGGCGACATGTTACTGAACCCTAACTAATGCATTTCTTAAATAACCATGTGGAAAGACACATGGAAAAGATGCTAGTCTGTTTAAGAAACCTAGAATAATTGGTATCAAGCAGAGGAAACATTTAAAGAGACGCAGAAATGAAGTAAAATTGGAAGAAATTTAGTCAAAACAAAATCTGAATGATCTTTATCAGGGATTACTTAACGTTTGGTGAAATCAGTTGGAAGAAAACCAACAGCAGACCTCAAGTGTATGATTAGTAGTCCAAGTAAGACCATTTCCAGACACACAAAGTAAAGGGAAATCAAAGGTTTGGGACTGAACAGAAAACTAAAAAACAGTGACGCTAACTGGAGAAAATGGCTTCAAATTGCAAACTTAACCCATTCATCAAACACTCACAGACCACCTAACTGGAAATTGCCCCACAAAACCACAGCTTAAGATATACAACATAAAATTAAAATATTATTAGTCTATTAACTCACGTATTGATGACTTTGGTGCTGTTTTGTGCTGTTTTAAATTATTTACGGATTCTGAAAGTTTGGATTCTAAGCTTTCCAAGGATGTCAAACACGTAGAAATCAAAAAAGAGGTTGTCAACATTTTAGGACTATTTGTAATTTAGACACAGAACAAAAGAAAAATAAACAAAAATCCTCTTCTGCACTACTGAATATAAAAACTATCCACCCATTTCTGTCAATTGTATTTCAATTATTTAATTCATTTTTAATTAAATAGAAATGACAAGAGCTGACATGTGAGCAAAGTCGTAAAAAAGGAGAACAGTTTTCACTGACTGAGACTCGTTCGTGGCTTAGAGCCGTTCAAAAGAATCGAATCAAAACCGACTTGACTTCCTCTGATCATATAAATATTTTCTTTCCACCAGTTTTTCTTTTGAGTGAACCGGTTTGAAGCCATTTGCCTTTTATTATTTTTAAACACAATCATTTGGTAAGCTAGCTGCACGTCACGTCAAATACACGGTGGTTAACATGCAGTACCTTGTGAACCACTGGGGGGCGCCCACGCACCACAGTTTGAGAAAGACTGCTCTACAGCGACGGAAGATCCTTCTGCAGGAGTTAAAAGACTGATGAACTCTATGAAATAAAAACAAAAGTATCCTGGGTTTTTACTGAGTCCTCAGCAGAATAATGATCCAAAACATCGGTATTCTTTCAAGTCGACACAAAAATAGTTCGGCAAGCATAAAAAGTACAGATTAACTATAGGTGAGTTAAAGAGAAGAGACAGAGGACCTAAGATTTGCTTTAGGAAAAGACTATTAGCCAAACTGACTTGTACAAAGTACCACTAGAGGACAGTTTGATGGTCTGGGAATTAAAATAATTTAAGCAAAGGTCCAGGTGAGAACTTAACAGATGGACCAAATGAAGCCCAGTTCTCCTTCCTGCTCTCTGTCCAGCTTTGACCCTTTTATATTAGTGTCGCAACACCACCAGCTCCCACCCAACCCTTCAAATCTGACCTGCTAAACCAACATGGAGAACTCTAGTTTTACACGGCTGCAGGATGACTCATTCCTGCAAATCCACAAAGGTTTTACCCCAATTACCATCCACATCAAGCCCAGCAAAGGCAGCTCGACTCTGTTTACTTGTTATTGGAATCATGAATCAAGCTAATCAGTTTAGTACAGAGAAAACAGCTGATGTGCTGAACCTGTTTGTGCTTTCTGTAGTGGAATCATTATTCACAAAGCTGCCATGCTGAAGAGGAATCCATCACCTTCTGAGAAGTCGATGTTATTTTCTTCAAAAGTCACAATGTAATTTCCTTAAGAGAGATTCAACATTTTTTCCTCTGGTACATCAAACAAATTAGAAAAGGCGAGGCCACAGGCATCAGATCAATCTAGTTTTAGTTAATGGATATGTACTGCAGCCTTTTAAGGTGGCTGTAATTAAACCCTTACTTTACACCAGTAGTCCCAGCCAATCACAAATCTATACCAACTTCAGTTATAATGTACATTTCCTAAGAAAAAGAAAATGATCAATTGTGTGAGCATTTCCACTGTAAAAATCAATTTAAAGGCTTTCAGTCAGATTTAATATCACAGAAAGTAATATCCTTACAGTCTTTTCTAGCTCTGCTTTCTCCATTAGACCTCTGTGCTGCAGATAACTTCAACATGTTGCTGGGATCACGCATTAGATTTCATTTGTTTGACTGATTTCAGTTTGTTTATGTTAGTAATAAGTCTTCCTCATGCACCAGTTACTGATGGAGCACCTCAGGGCATTGTGCTCGAGTATATTTTATGTTTTTTACTAAATTTATGCTGGTACCTGGTCAAATAATTCAAGAGAACAAGATAAATTTCCACTGCTATGTTGATGACACTTTGTTCTATTTACGATTAATACGGTCAGTTAATTAGATTGTAGACGTGCCTAGAAGACATAAAAGCTTGGAAAAGGTAGAGTTTAGATCTAAATAAGACAAAAGTTGCCATTGTAAAAGCTCTAAAAAAATCCTCTGTGACTTTACTTTGAAAGAAAATAAACTTGTGTTTTGTATGTCCTTTCAATTCCATACAAAACAAGTTTCTCAAACCACTAAGATAATGTTTATAGTTGGACTTAGGCAATCTGGAGCGATGTTTGCAGTAACTCTAGTACTATACTTTTCATATTACTTTAAATGTATGCAGTATTAGGAAACAATGCAACCATAACCTTCTAATCTCTTCCTATGGAAAGTAGCACAGTCTCAGTGCGTCTTTTTTTTTTTACAATGGACCCATTGACTGCCATTACATTTTCTAAATCGATCTGGTTCTCCTCAGCTTCAGTACTGTGCTTCTCTACTATTAACCATCTTTTCTCAGTTATTTTCTTGGTAACACTTTATTTGAAGGGTTCTACATAAAACTGACTGTCATGAACACGAAGGAGTTTTCATGAATGTTTACAACTGTTGTAAATAATGACCCTTTCAATGCAAAGTTCTATTAAAATTTGCATTAAAAGTTCATAAAAGTGTCATTATTTAACAAATGACACTTCATTACAACAGTTGTAAACATTCATAAAGACTCATATTTAGGTTTTAGCTCAAAGGGTTAAATTAATTCAGAGCACTGGAAAGCAATCACTATCCAATCAAGGTGAAAGAACTGGGCTAATGAAAGGTTTTAGCTAGAAAGGCATGAAATGAGCAGCTTATTAGGGATAAAGACAATGTCATGTGAATGATAATGAATTTATTTTATGATCGTTTAACTTTGAAATCAACTTCTAAGCGAAACAGGAAGGCTCATTGTGTATTTTCACCAATTTCCCATCGTTTGGCTCAAATCTCATCTAAAACCGAAGACCTTTGCAAACTCTGACAGCTGCTAATATTCCTGCCTTTGGCCAGGTGAGAAGACTGGTTACTCCTCTCAGGCTTTGACTGCTAAACCCCAGGACGCCCCTGCTGACCAGGCATGCGGCGTGGCCTGCATAGAAAGATCCCCAAACCCCCCGGAAGCAAGAAATCACTAGCAGCTAGCACAAACTGTCTCTTCTTCTCTGCATCATCGACGTCTTGTTGTACTTTCCTGTCTGGCTTCACCAGGAGTCTGAGCAGCAGCTGTTAGTAACTCAGAGTTTTGTCAACATTTCTACCCTCAGCAGCATCCTGCTCACACAAATCAATTACAAATCCCCCCGGCTAATTGTATTTGGACAATCATCAAGTGCTGCATGATACAAACAGATGCCTGTGGGCTGAGGGCTTTCTTTGTTGCTATGCGACAACAGCAGATTTCCACTTACATATCAAGAACATTGACTTGCTGCAACGCTTTTTTTAAACTTTATGCAGTGCAAAACATTGTAATTTGTAGATAAGGCATTTTTTTTTATCTTTATAAAGAAAAAAATGACTATATCAGGTGAAATGACTTCAATCTGAGATGTGATGGAAGCGATTTAGACAGACGAGTGTGTCAGTTTTCTGCAGGATGTCACAGCACAGGCCATATGGAGTGAAGAAAACAGAAATATGCTCTAGTTGCAGGGCAAAAGGCAACAAGTGCTTCTGTTTACTTTTAGGATATTTGCATAATTTTTATTGCGTTTTCTGTGAGCCATCTGATGCACTCGTCAACACTTTGACTTTCTGTGTAATAACGGTAAAATAATTACAGAAAAAATATTTGGCTTTGATGAAAAACGTTTAAAAACTTACTTAATACAAGTATATCTTCATTATTTCCAAATATTCTAGGAAACTGATTGATTTCATTATTTTGGTACAAAAAATAACATCTAAAGTGTATTTCTGTTAAACATGTTCCCTATGATTGTTGAAATGTAACATTTATGGTTTAAAAAACGATTTTTATTCTCTTTTTTACTTTATAACTTTATTAGCTACAATGATAAACATTTCTAAAGTTATAGAAACAATAAAAACTTTGCTCTGCTATCAGAATTGTGAGTGGAGGAAGTTGAAGTGATATTGTTTTATAGTAAACAAAAGATTAATGTTTTTTTTAAAAATGTGAAAATCAAGCATATTTTCCCTTCTAGTTCATAAAAATGCTCTAGTTTGTGTAAATCTATCACTAAAATCTACGGTAAATAAAATAAACTGAATTTATTTTATTCAGTTTATTTTATGATAAATTCTGTGATAAAATGTGAAAAAGTTGAACCTTAGGAATGCATTTTGCAGATAAAGTTAACAGTGCTGTAGCTCTAAACTGAAAAAAATATTTATTTACCTCTTGTAAGACATTTGCAGTGATAGATTTGAAGCTGGGTCACTTGTATTGTCTGAAGAAAAGCATTCATCCTCTCAGCAAGTCACAAAGCAGGTTTTCTAAGACGCAGCATTGTTAGAAGGACAAATTCAAGGGAAGTATTGAGTGATGTTTTCCCAGCGTGAAGTTTTATTTGTGTGGATTTTCACAAACAAACATTCAATTCAGGGACAAATTTTGCAAACAGCAGTAAAAATCCACATCTGCTATTGATCTGTGCAGCACAAAGTCAAGTTTTGCTCTAAATGCTGCATCATCAGAAACAGTTGGAAGCTGGATGTAACTTTATGATTTGCTTCTTTTTGCGATTCTTGTCAGCTCTGTAGTTTAGGTTTAACAATTCAAGTTAAGGTGGTGTGTATCTGTGATCTCCTTAAGAGTTATTAAAGCATCGAGGTTTGGCTATGCTCAGGCCGTATCTTAAATCCTGTTACCTTAAATAGGCATTAAAAAGGAAGTTCTCCCTGCCACTGATACCTTGTTCATCTGAGACCTTCGCGCAAGAAGCAAACAGCTGTTCCTCAAAGCTGGAGTGAACTCGCGGGCATTGAGGTGCATGTGAGAGGCGAGAGGAGATTGTGCAAAGGAGTCGTGCAGAAAATAATCTCCCAGAGGCCCGCTGAGCGAGCCTCTCAGTGGTCAGGGGCTTTGCAGCGGCTCCCTCATTAAGACCCTCCATATCTCCTCTTCTCCCTGCTTCAAATTGCCTTTCCAGCCCCATACCGCGCTGGAGGCCAGAGGGTCAGCAGATTATCGTCTTAATCCCGTTAATCCCCTCCCTCACATCAGCCCGGGATGATTCTCACCATAATTGTATTCACTCCCTCCTCAATTAGAAAGAGGCAGGGTGTGAGGAAATGAGGAGGAACGGCGCGTCATGACGGATCAGCGGATGTTTGCGAAGTCTGAAGGAAACTGCTGCTTTGAGTTAAAGCAGCAACAGATGTGTGTGTTTCTTTTTGCTTTTGGCATTATTCCTGTCAGTGTGAGAAGTCAAAGGTTAACCACTCCTAATGGGTGGACATTATGTTAATTAGACGATCTATTAACGTGCTGTCAGATTAGGCTCAGCCAACACGACGCTGGGTCAGAGGGCGAGAGGATGAGGAAAATCAAGCTGGGCTTTTAGCCACATGAGAGCTTTATTTTTATTCCTATTAGCTCCATGATGTGAAACGACCTCTCAACAAGTTGGAAATAACATTCAAGTATGAATCAGGGGTTAAAATCATCAAATATTAACTACACCTAATAAAGTACTATGTAAAACATTTTTCTTGTGTTTTAAAGATAAAATGTTCAGTTTCTATGAAGGTCTTAATTGATTTTTTTCACTTTTTCTTCCCCAAACTTCTTAAGATGAGAGTTTAAAGAAAAACATCTGGTGTCTTCTGTTTTTAGAAGAGGTCTTGTCTGATACATCTGCTTTCTACGAAGCAGCAATCAAACAAAACCTAAAATCTGGGATTTATTGAGTTTGTTCCTCTATGAGTAAGATTGTTTTTTGTTGTGTTTGGGAGTTTGTGTGATGTGTTGCTGTAGGTCAAATACAAGATCAATTCATACGTCAATCCAGTTTATTTGATGTGTGTGTGTGTGTGTGTGTGCACATGGGGGTGTGTGTGTGTGTGTGTTAGAGGCAGTTTCTGTGTGACCTTTGAACTTGTTTCCGCTGTTTAAGTGGTTTTAGAATTAGACAATCCGTGTACCCTAATGGCATACAGCCCAAATAAACAAAAACAAAGTATCACTTTTTCTAATGACAGGGTCAATGTAGGAAAAGTCATAAAATTTAAGGTTTAGGGTATTTTTTTTCTACGGTTAACTCTGTTCTGCCTTTTTTCTGTAAAAAAAATGAAAAATAAATGTAAAAACTGGTGCTGAGTTTGTTCTCTGTGATACTTTCATTTACAAGATGACCTTTTAAAGACTTTAGTTCTTGACATTGGTATATTTGTGGTGCTTTTAGGTTTGCTGTTATCCTAAACCCCACAAAACATTCATCCTGTTTATGAGTATTTCTCATAGATGTAGATGAATCCCAGTTTGTTCATATCGTCTGCACTGCCCCAACCTGCAATTCTTATCTTTGCGCCATCAGCTTTAAACACCCGTTGTCCACCCATAACATACGTATAGAAATGGTTGGTTGTTGAATTTAGGGTTTTGCAGCAAATAACTGAAGACAAACGGTACTGCTGAGTTCCACTTTCCAAAGGAATCTGAATGGTTGTGCTGGGAATCACAGGTAGTCTAACGCCTTCCTCATTGGTGTATCGATGCAGATACAAGGTTATCACGTCAGCTGAGCTGTCCAAGTATTTTTTCTCTACACTAAAGGTGTTGCAACATTGCCTCTGAGACCACTCTGCAAAAACAAAACGTTCAAGAAGAGACGCCGTGGTTTCATTTGGTTGTGCATCTGACAGGTAAATTACAGGGCCGAGCTCTGACATGACCGGTAAAACCACCGCACAGTCTTCACAAGTGATAACCTTCTTCACTTTGCAAACTGAGTTAATACCACATGGGTTTAGCCAGCTTAAAATAGCCTCCAAAAACTCTGTTATGTCATTCGGCTGCCCCAAGGCCAAAGACGGTATAGTTCTACTTAATTCTATCAGAACTTGGTAGATTTCATCTGGGCAAAAATATTTCCCCGGGTTATCCAAGGCTGTGCAGAGAAAGGTGGCATATAAAGGAGTTCCTGATAAAGCTCCAAAGACCTTCTCAGGATTCTGAGTCAGGTACTTCCTGGTAATACTCAGATTCAAAATGCTGTGCATTGTGGCATTCATCCAACAGTTATTGAATGAGTTGGAAAACTTGCAAAAGAACACAGTCGGATCAGGATTTGCTTGATTGTTCAGTGGTTTTTTAAGGTCTGTGTCATCTCCAAATTTGCCGTTAAGCTTGTCCTCTAAAGTCATTTCATTTTGAAGAGAGTCTTGATGGGTTTCATGGCTGATCGGTTCATCGTTCGTGCCAGTTTCATCACTGGTGGTATTTTCATTCTGAGCGAGATCTGGGCAGACTGAAGGACTCGCATCCTCATGGAGGATGCCATGTTCATCCTCCAATGTACTTCTTTCTCTAGCACCAACTTCATTGTCAAAATTCTCTACCAGACCAGTAAAAACAGCCCCACTGACTGGGTTTCCAGAGTTGTTTTGTTTGTTAGTACTAACATCATCCCCTTTAGCAAAAGACTCAGAAAAACCACCAATTTCTTCAAAATATATCACAGACATTTTGTGGGTTTTATTATTCGTTGCTTTTTGGCCGGCCTCATTGTTTTGGGCAGACGCTATGAAAAGATCCTCGATTTTTAATGTCGTCTCTGTCGGTTGGGTAACTGTTTTTTTAGATTCATTTTTGTCCTTAGATTGAACTTTCATGACCAGGTTGTTATTTTCTTTACAAACACTAGCAAAATCAGAGTTTTCAAATGTGTTAATTGTCAAAGCCTTAGTTGTAGTTTCAGACTTAACTTTCTCAACCTTAGCGTTAGCTTCCACGTCCAGGTTAATGTTTTCCTCTGTAACACTGGCATAATCACCAACATTTTCTGACATCTTCAATGTCAAAGGATTAGCTGTTGTTTCAGAGTTAACTTGCTCAACTTTAGCGCTAACTCTCACGTCCAGGTTAATGTTTTCCTCTGTAACACTGGCATAATCACCAACATTTTCTGACATCTTCAATGTCAAAGGATTAGCTGTTGTTTCAGAGTTAACTTGCTCAACTTTAGCGTTAGCTTCCATGTCCAGGTTAATGTTTTCCTCTGAAACACTGGCAAAATCGGCAACATTTTCTGACGTCTTTAATGTCAAAGTGTTTGCTATTGCTTCACCTTTCTCCTCCTTAGATGTCACTTCCCCGTCCGGGTTAGTGCTGCCTTCAGGAACGCTGAAAAAAGTACAGTTTTCTGATGTCTTTTCTGTGATTTCGCAGCTGTTCTCGTCCTGAGACATCGCCTCGACCAAGTCATTTTTATCCAAGTACCATTGACAGATCTTTTTTACTGCATTAGTAACGCCATATCCAAGTAAGAAAGAAATGTGAAAAAACATGGAGACGGGATATTAGCTAATCTTAAAGAAATGCTAAAAATCTCTGGAAATTTGCTTCTCTTTCTTCAACGAAGATCAGAAAAACGTGAGAGATGTTCTATCCAACAGTTTTGAAGAATCTCTATGACATCATCAGTGACCTCACTGTACGCTGACATCACAAAGGTTAAGGGGCAAGGTCTTGCTTCTGATGGTTGCTATGGAAACCCAAGCTGCTATGGAAGTTACAAAAGCTTTTAATTCAACACAAATTCACGTAAAACTAACCCTTTAATGTTGATTTCACCCCAGAGACTGAGGAAAACTTCATCATTGTGCCATTCTGCTCCTTCTGTGCGCGATAAATAGCTCTGATGTGATGTTACACTTACGTAACTGACAGCCGTCTTGGCAGGTATTTGTTATGGAGTCGCTATGACAACAATAAACAAACCACAAACTAGCTCTTGCCTCGTTTGTAACTTATAAACAATACAGGTGCATTACAACTATTACTCGATAACCATTTTTGATTGCTCTTCAATAGATGACATATTTTCTCTCAAATTGACAGACATGGAGAAATTCAGATTATTTTTTATAGGCACTGTATTGCACTACTTTGTGTTGGTCTATCACAAAAAATCCCAATAAAATACAACTTTGCAATAACTACATCAGGTACAAGTAAGACACTAACTTACTTATTTGAATTTTTAGGCAACTGATTAATCAAAATGCATCCACAATAATAGTATACTTGCTGCATTGTGACGGTAAACGTGCTGTATTGTAAGTTGCATTCACACTACAGTTGATATTACAAAAGGAAAGCCACAGGCATGCAACAGCAGCACTTTTAATACAGCATATATAGCTTTATGTTTGATGATAACAGCCTGCTCAATTTTCTTTTCTGTGTCAGCCGCACAGAGACCTTCGGGACAGAATGTAGCTGAAGTCAAACATTTCTCTGAATATCTCTGCAATGACTGGGACACGAGTAAAAAGAGCATTCTTAACTCTCAGCTTTTTCTCCCCAAGCTGCAAAGAGCTGATGGTGGGTGATGCCAGACATTATGGCTCTGGAGGAATCCTGTGCATCAGTGATCAGGAGAAAAACAGGTTTCCATTCACGGTTAACCACTGGTAACAGAAGAGCACCATTTTAAACATTTCTGTTGTTTTATAGAAATCAGCAGCTATCTATTTGTCAATGAAAAAGTGATTATCAGAGTGTCACCTGTTTATAAAACAGAAAGATCCTGATATTAGATTAGATTTGTTAAATTGATCTATAAAGTAAGGAGATTTATGATTCCATATTTGCATATGACGAGTTGTGTGTTAAATATTTGTCAAAGAAAAAACATCTTAATGGGGACAGAGTGCTGATGGCACTGCAGGAAAACAACTCGGGTCATTATTGGAGACAATGCAGAAAGATATCAAGACGAGATTCTGCAAACAGTAGGAATCCCATATGTTCACTCATTTATGCAGTTTTCACACATTGCAAATAATGGAAATGTCTGTAATTTTCATCGTAGGTACAACTCAACGGTGAGAAATAGATCTTCAGATCTTCAGGTTTTGGAACCGTCTCTGGGTAACAGAGTTTCAGTTTCTTACAAAGGTTTCCTCTTGTTGGTACAAACTCTGCTGTCAAAGTACGAGGTTGAAGAAGCAGAAGGTGTGTCTATAGGGTGGTTTGAACAGTAGAGCATATGGAGGCGTAAACTGAGGTATGGATGAAGTGTTTATGTTGAGTGTTGAACTCTTTGTCTAATGAATGGCTGTAGCTCTCAGTTTGGTGATCAAAGGTTGTTTTCTCCTCTCACAGATCATCTGTTTGTCTCTTTGAAGACAACCCATCAAACGTTTTGAAGTGCACCTTTTCAAGTTATTTCTGAATTTATTTAATTTTTTTTCCCCTACATCTTGTCAGTTGATTTATCTCCTTCTGTTACAACGTGAAAGCTTTTTATTAGCGCTCTTTTCTCTCCCTTTTCGCAGTCTTGGCGTTAACAGATGGTTGAAACAAACCAATCAAAACCTCCACTTGAGCTGTCTCTCCAGGGGTTTGTGATCACTTCAAAATAAGACTGAACATCTGAACATGACTTTGCTATTGATCACTCACTCAAGCTTTCAGAAGTGATTCACAGTAAGGTTTGTATTTCTGAGAACTTGCTTTCAGCCTCCTGTCGATGTTTATTGGCATCGATTGGAGGATTAAAGGCGGAATGAAACAATTTAAATCACTCTTCATTTTACCTCCAAAGCCTTGTAGACTGAATCAGTTTGCTCTGCAGTTCACACCCGGCCACAAAGCTCAACTGATAGCAGTCAATGTAAGAACGTTGGATATTGACGTCAACTGAATTTCTCTCCTTACTGACATGATTGTGACCGTTCTTGTTCATTTAGATGAATTTGATAGCAGGGAGAGAGAATGTGGCGGCAAATTCAGCAAAACGTGAAAAATAAACCTGTAGATGTGGTAGAGAAAAGGTATTCAGATCCGGTTTTTACATTTTTGAAAACCCCGGTCTTGGGTCGGTTAAAGTGAACTCTGGCGAGGTTTGAATGTGAACGCCAAGCGGACCAGAAACCGCTCCAAAAGCAGGAAGCTAACTATAGTGCAGGGCATTCTGGTCAATGTATTACGATTTGCTCACGTCGCTAGCGTTAGCATATACCCTTTTTTCTGTTGAGGAAGGGAACACGGTTTTCAATTAGTTTGGATCGTTTGACTCAGCGTGAAAGCGAACAGCAGCAGATGAAAATGTAACAAATGTTACAATTCTGGCTACCAGACTATCAGGTGGATCATGTAAAAAATCTGAATTCAAAAGTGAGAATAGTTCAGCATAAACCTTAGTGAACATGAAATCTGTTTGTTAGATTTAATAAATGCTCCAGAAATCACCTGGAGTCACTGAGATTAGAAACAGCTGCTTCATCTGGACACATCTCCTCCAGCAGTTGAGAGAAACTCCGACTTTTGGCTGACATGAAATGATGTCGTTTTTCTTCCTGGGACTCTGACTCAGCCGCGCTCGTTTTGGCTGATCACGCCGAACAGAAGCAGCAACAGGAGACTCAGGGGAGGCGGCCCCTTCGCGACCTCCTCCTCAAGCCATCGATATCACTCCCGGGGTTTCCGCGCCGCTCCATGGAGCTTGCTGATTGAATTCATCTTGTTCTTAACAGATCTGCTGCTGCTGCTAGCAACAGACAGGACATTATTCTAAGAGGATGAGTATTGATGCGCTTCCTCCTGACATGTTTTCCTCTGAATGAATATTCAACCGACTTTGCAGGAGCTAAAACAACAATTGCTCTTTGGGTTGATGATCAGAACTGTTTTTCTTTTTTTTTTGGTTTAAACTGATGGTCCACTTCTTCTCACTCTTCTGTTTGTGTGCGACCGCCGCAGGTGATTTATCCCACCGTAAAACACTTGTTATGCAAAGCACTTATTAAAGCGTCAGCGGAGAGGATCGATACAGCCATTCTTTACGACAACAGCTTAAGGGAACCTGCTCATGCAGAGCCAGTGTGCGCTGGTTTGGCGTGACGTACGGCGTGGCGGGGTCAAAATTAATTTACTGATGTGAATGTGAGAAACGCAGTGCCAATAAAAACAGCAGGGAGAAACTATTATGATTCTGCTCGCCCTGCTGTCTGCAAACATAAATACTGAAAACATCATTAGAGGCTTAGGAGGGAAACATCAATTATAACGATTATTAGCAATGGAGATCCTGAGGACCACAGAGCTACATGGGAACCTAATGACTTCCTGAAGAGAGTCAAACATAAACTTCATTTGATGTCATCAGGGTTTTATGAGACAGACCAACATGTTTGTTGCATTTATTTGTGAAGTAGAAGGAAAATGAAGTGGTATTTGTTGGGGATACTTATGAACACTTACAGCTGCCAAATATACCTTAATATGCATTAATACAAACAGTGGAAACAGTCTTAGCAATAGCATAGAAGCTAACATCTTCAGTATTTCTTATTTCCGCTCTTAAAGGCTCAGCCAATCAGCACCAAGGAGGATAAATGGTGATCCAGGATTGGTTGCTTTGCAATTGCAAATCAAGTAGCTTTATGCCAGGAGGGATTTCTGCTGTTTCTTCCAGACATTTTGGAAAAAGAGAAACACTGAGTTCCTTTAAATCTAGACTGAAACCCACCATTTGAAACATAAATGAAACAACAATCAACTTTCTGATGATTAACGATGGCACTTGGCAAAATGTAATGCTTCAAATATTGTCTGATAACTTTGTATTTTTATGATGTAAAGCACTTTGGGCTGCCCTATGCGGGTTAGTTTGAAATCATTTTGTTTATGTAATATAATTTATTTGCTGGCTCTTTAGCACAGTAAACTGAACTGGCATACAAAGAGGTTTTAATTACAGATTTCTGGTAATTATTGAGTTGGTAAGTAATATATCTTATATTGTGATTTACGCAGGAGCTATTGGATTAAAATATCACTGCTGGTACAATTCAGAAATGAGTTTACGCCACATTTTCTTCAAAAACAAAACCACAATTATGATTTAGGGTTTCAGCAAAAGTCCTAATAATTCTGCATTTTGTGAAATTCATCCAGGTTAATTAAATGAAAGAACAAATGAAAAGCTGTTTCCAGAACTACACCCACATACATGCGATCAAAAGGTTTTCATAGTTCTGCATGGAAAATATTCCTTGGTTGAACTTTTCACAGTCGGAGACGTTTCTCCACGTTGATATTTTAGAAAAACCTTCTGACAGGTGCAAAATGGAGCCACGGTAGAGCGCTGTTCAACACCTCACTGAGGAGGAATTGTGATTTTTGACAGCATAAAACCACAACTGTAGCAAAAACGCTTCTTCTAGTTTTGCGACATTGACTTTTAGAGTCAAAATAGATTTAATGAATTTGTTGGTTTGTGCTTTTAATAGATGCCTCGTTATATAAATCATTTAGTTTATTAAAGAACATGGTGTTGACGCATTTAAAGAACAGAAAAAAGCAGGAGTTTAACTTTTGGTGCATTTAATAAATGGAAAAGAAACTTGTGACTTTATTTGTCTACATGTGAAACTTCAGGTTTCCGTCAGCCTTTCAGATTTCTTCTTATTTAGCTTTTTTCTTGTCAGATCATCCACCATATGACGAAAAATAGTTACAGAAATAAGAAAATAAAGCTCTCCAAACAAATTCATATTAATTCTGCCAATTCATAGTTCATATAATTTAGAAACAACAATACTAAAGTTTTGACTCAGGAAGAGTTCAGAGATCCATATTTGGTGAAATAACCACCAGGTTTTAATTGGGTTCGGTGCAGTGGGCTCTACATTTTCTCCAGAAATGTATTTGCCTGTATACAAAAATATGCATGACATAAATAACCCACTAACTTCTATTTTCCTTCCTTTTAACTTCACACAAATTTCCCTCCATCAGTTTTAGTCACAAATAAATTCATCGCTATTACTGCATGCAAATAAGTTCTGGTCCAACTGATTCATGAATCACTTATTTCTCTATAACAGGAAGCTTGTTTGCTCTCCGTCTCTTGGAGACGATGAGTGACATTCAAAGGAGCTGCGAGCTTCACATCTTATTGATTTGACTGCTTTCTGAAGCTGCTACTATCCTCCATGTGAAGAGTTAAAGATTAAAACATCCCCATCAAGCAGATGTTTAATTAAAGGTTCTGGATTTTAGGACAGCGTAACCAAGAATGTTGCCCACAATATGACAGCTAAGAAGGGAGCTTTATACGCAAATTATATGTTAAGAGATTCAAAAGGGCACTTAGGCCAATAAACGCCTCAGTTGCAGTCGTGTAGCTGCAAAATGCAGATGCTTTTAACTTCCCAGCAGGACACAAGCAGCAGGAAAATGTCACTGGACTTTGAGGACGAAAAGTTTATTTTTTTCTCCCCTTTAAAGCTCAGAAATGTTTGAGAATATTGTTCAAAGCTGCTCTGGAAGAGAGGAAAATATAATCTGAGTGGTGTGAGAGTGGAGGGTGATACCAGGAAGTGCGCAAGAACCAAAATTCATCCACAGGTGTGTTCGCTTTTCATGGATAAACTACCAACTAGCAGGAGTTTTACTTTAGGAAACAAGATCATCTAAAGTTACATTTTAGAGGACAGAATGTGCAAAATGTTCAACTTGAAACCAGGTTGGGTTTTAATCCTGTAGACTTTATGTTAATGTGCTCTATGAGTGGAAAAACACAAAACATTAAGTATTTTAAAGGTCGTTTCTAATGGAAATATCTTAGTACACTTGAAATAAGACAAAACTAACTTCAGTAAGATATAAGAGCAATCATTTCTTAATATGGATGATAAAGTACTAGTTCCATTGGTGGATTATTTAATTTATAACAAGAAAAAAAGGAATTAGTGACTTAAAATAAGCTCCTATATCTTACTGAAAATGTATTTGTAAGTTAGTTTTGTCTTATTTCAAGTGTGCTGAGATATTTGTAGTAGAAACTAGACCAAAATACTTGGTAGTATTTTGAGTTTCTGAACCACAAATTCAATCTAATTCAGATTTTATCCCAAAAAATGGCCTCTAATCACGACTCCTCCAAAGTTTTACTAAACTGAAAGTCTTTATTACTAATCCAGCACGATGTTTTCTACCTTATTGACTCAGCATCTCTTCCTGGCTGTTACAAATATTCCATTTAATATCTCAGCAGTGCATGTTTCCATTCAAACTCATCGTCAGACGGGTTGTTTGTGAAATCCAGTTTGGTAGGAATCCTTCATTATTAGTGTTTTGAATACATTCAGCATGTTTTCTCCTCCATGTCAGCAGCTGATTTCACAAACCTGCACCTGTTTTTGCAAGAGCAAGCATGTTCTGTGATTAACAAATGTTCATCCAGCCGGGGGGTCATCTGTCTAACAATGAACATCAATGCCAGCCATTTGCAGGACACGCACTTCATTTAGCTTATCCTCCTATAACCCCTCACTGGACTTCCTCCAGAAGTTTATTTATCTATCTACCAGCATGTGGTCCTAAAGGTTGATGAAACAGCAAGGAGCATGCCGTTTATGTGGGAGTAATTGTATGGAAATTGCATTCACGGGCCACTGTGTTGCTCCGCAGCAGCCTGTATTGAATTGACAGAAGTTAAGTGACTTGCAGCAGCGGGAACAGATTGTCCTGAGTGATTTGCTTTTTTTTCCCTCCCAAGTCAGGCGTGTCAGCGGCCGAGCTCACCCTTATCAACGGGGCGGTTACCCTACTGTACGAGCCTCTCGGCGCGGCCGCGTTTCACCCTCACGCCTCCACGGAAATCAGTCAATCTGAATAGAGAGATGTCATTTTCTGATCTGCTTGGCTTTGTGGTGCCACAGTTTCGTCATTTTAAACGGTCAAACATTTTTTTTCTTATGCTAAGAGTTTGAGTTTATATTGCAGAAGGACAAGTTATTTTTAAAATGTCATCTTCAAGAATTATGTAGATTAAAAAAAACACACTGATGGTGTTTAATTTCAAAGTTTTGCAGAAGAAAGAAAAGTCGTCATTACAGAAATGCAACACAAACTAAAACATTAAAATGTGCCTAGCTCACCAACATTTATAAAGTTTGATTTAGAATCATGAATCCATTCTTCACATACGTTCATTTACTCCCATTAATTAATGTTTGGCTAAAGGTGCGTTCACACCAGTCCTGTTTAACTCACTTTAATCAAATTCTGGTTCATTTGTCTAGAAAGCCCGGTTCCTTTGCGGAGGTGTGAATGTGTAATCGAACTCTGATGCGGATCAAAAGACTGATCCAAAAACAGGAAGTGGACTACAGCACAGTGCATTCTGGGTAAACACAACCAAAACAAAAGAGTCCAACGTAAGCAGGAGAAATGGTTTGTAGTTTTTCACCAAGAAGAAATCCTACAACCGCTAAAATCTGATGCCACTCCTTTTTTGATTTTTGTTTACATTTTGTGAAGAAGAAAGTTAGAGGTTTTCAGTGGTTCTTGGTGCAGCGCCCCCACAGGCGAGGAGGGGAACAGGTTTTTCAGTTAGTTTGGTTTGTTTGGCCAGTGAAGTGAAAAAATAAACACAGCAGCTGAAAATGTATCAAATGTTACAATTTTGGTCTATAATCAACTATGAGGTGTGAAAACAGTCTGTATGTTAGCAAGGTGCTCCTCACATGTTCTTTGTCCAGTTGTTGACCGACTAGTCTTCACAGAACTGGTATCATCTGTTGGAGTTGGTTGACTTTCTGGTTAGTTATTTGATTAACTAACAAAATATTATTTAAAAACTCTATCGCTGCAGCTGGAGGTTAACTTCTTTTGAATAAATGTACGATTAGATTTCAAAAGAAGAGTTGTTTTTAATTGAAAAGCTGATATCTGAGCCAAGACGTGAGTTATACCCTTCCATGTCCTTCTATAGCTGCATAGTCCTGAGCTGAAAGTTGGATGAAGTCTTTGTGGTTCGTCAAGCACTTTTTCTTCTCCAAGACGTTATAAACTAAAAGACCCAGCAGGGGTTTTTTGTCGCTGCTGGTTTTTGACATGGCTTTGATGTTTAGCTTTTCGGCATTCATATCAGCAGCTCTCACAGTCTGCCAAACTTGTCTAATGTTCCTTTTAACTCTCATTTTGGAAATAAATTACATGCTGGGGAAATAACTATTGGAAACTGCAGCTGAGAAGGCGCTGACTGTGAAAACAATGGTTCAGGAGAGTTTAGTGAGTTTAAAACGTTCACATCAGACGTTTCTCTCACCACCCAACAAGCTTTCAATAAGAACTATACGGACCTCAATCAAGACTTCAATTTATTTTCCTGTATCTCATTATATTTCTACTTAAGACGTTCGCTGCAGACTTAAGACTTTTAGTCAATTAGGGAAACATGGCATGATAAAACACGGAGGTACTTGAAGTTAATTGATCAGTGGTCCAACAATGCTAATGCACAAAGATGTGCAAGCTCTTGTTTAATTACACAAATAATGGGAGTGATTCTGCCTTGAAAGGCTCAGTCATAAACATTGTTTTCAGCACAAAACAACTCAGGATCAATAAAAATCTGTTTAAATCTGCTGTGAAATAATAAAAGGACAAATATCTAAGTACCAGCTGACATATTTATGCTTTTTGTGAAGCTAAATTCTAGTTTTTACACATTCAGGGAGCATTTCTCTGAGTTTTGTCTTGATAGCCAGATTAATCAAATCATTTCACACATTTGCTGTGATAAAACATGAACAGAAATAATCACTAGAGGTTTCAACAGATTTTGTCGTCAGTATTTAAAGACCCGGTACAGATAAATATGGAACACCTTGAAAGGTGCTAAGTGCAAATTCAAAGGCTCTGCACTGAGCTGTTCTGCACTTTGAAGCAATTTTAGGAAGCGAAATTATAAAACATGACTAATACATGACGTATGTACAGAAAGGGCAAATAGAGTTCAATGAATATCAGTGCAAATCAATTTATCTCCTGGTGATGTTGACCAAGTTTCAATGTCCATTTATTTTAATGAAGATTTGCCTCTTTGCATAGTTTTATGCTTAAAACATATCTAAATCAATCAGTTATCAATTATCCATTATGGGACCAAACTAGATTTGTTTGGTTATAATGTGGAGAGCTAACGCTGGTTAAAACCAAAGACTTTGAGAAATTTACTGAATTTAACAAAATTGATGTTTGTCCAGCTATAATCTTAAATATATTACTAAATGTTTCCAAAGACCAACCAGCCAGTCCACATGTACAAAATCAAACCAAATATGGTGTCAATCAAATGTAGCAAAAACATTAGTTTGTGCCGTTAAACAAACAAAAGTTAACATTAATATAAAAACAAAATTGATACAAAGTTTGCTCTGTTTGTCCATCTTTCACATTTGTTTGATTTTGTAAATGTGGGCTGGCCGGTTTACCACTGACAACTACTGGAAACATTTATTAAGATCTTTAAAATAACAACGGAGCAAACAAAACTTTTTGCTGCACAAACGTTTGACACCAATTTAGTTTAATTTGAAGAAGGCAGGACTCAACGTCAGTCAGGGTTTGTGCTAAATGTAAAGCACGGCGATGGAGGAGTAATGATTTGGTAATGAAAATGTACTTTTAGGAGTATTTTTACTACGATGTACTTTCTACTTTTACTTGAGTAACTTTATTGAGAGTAAAATGTCTGGATTCTCTACCCACTGAATGAAAAAACAAACATGTTTTAACCAAAAATCACCAGATACAAACGCACACCTGCAGTTTTTGTTAAAGTTTCTAAAGTTTTTTATTGAAAGAAACTGATTTGGAAACATTTATTTTGCCTTATTTTGCTATTTGTTGTTACTTATTTACTTTATTATTGTCATATTTGTCCTTAAAATACCAAAATTTCAAATTAACTTAATATTTTGGTCTGTCTGATGATTGAATTTTAAATATTAAATGATTGATAATTTGATCAGTTTACCAAATACCTTTTTACTCTTCTTGAATGTCTACTTTTACTTTTACTTGAGCAGAAATATGTTGAAATACTACTCTTTATTTTTGGATACTCTTCCCACCTTTGATAATAATCGATTATTATTGTTGGCAAAGTTACGAAATACTTGAGTGTACTTACTTTTGTTTGATAAATGTTGATGTTTGTTGTGTTTGTGCACCTTATTTTGGTTTTAAACCTTTAGAAAGTTCAGTTTTACTGTCTGAAAATACTGAGTGGATGTACTTTGTTGTTTTTTTAGCAAAAGCTAAGAGGACCACATGTGGTTTGCTGTTGCAAAAAATAAAATAAAAACACACTACAGCGTCAAGAAATTTTCCAACTAACCCCCATGTGACCCTGGAGAGATAAAATATGAGCTCATCTGAAAAATGTCCTCGACTCAACATGGACAAAGCTTCGTATTTGTAGAGACAACTTTAATACAGTCACTCTTATCTGTAATTGCGGTGGTAGAGGTCAACTCCTTTTGTTGAAATTAGAGGTCGGGACAGTAGCTTAGCTGTAATAGCATTCTATTGACATGTTGCCTCCACCAATCTGGGCTTTCTAAATCCACTTACTCCCTCCCAGACGAGCAGACTACACACCCAGACTCCGGAGAGGCTCAATAATCGGGCAACTTTGGCTGAAGTACGTTCGGCTGCATCAGTGAATTAACGTGGATTTTCAGTTAATCATGGTAATACTCCAGCTAATAGCTTTCTAAAGGGAGTTTCTCTAAAACCAGCAAACAGACGCGTTTACAGTACATGACCTTCCAGACTCAAACCGTCCAAGCTTTCTGCAATCTTACTTATTACTGCTAATACATTTCAGTTCCCCTGGATGTTCTTTAATCTAGTTTTCTAGGCGTGCTGTGAGGGTTAGGAGTCAATCTCCAAGATTTTATGGCAAATATGAAACTCAGCAAAGAGCATAAAATGTTTGCGGCGGTGATGAGATTCCTTGTCTCCTCATGTGTGACATTGGAGTCTATCTGAAGGGCAGGAATATATTCTTTTCTCTTCCGTCTCCGCAGCTTTCTGTAACCTTCAACATGAAAATTGCTTTCGTTCTCGACACTGGGAAAGCCTTGATTTGTTTCCTATCAGATAAAAAAATGATAATGGAGTAAGAAGAGTGTCTTGGCATGCAAATATGTATAACTTGGGCAGCGGAGATTCTTATGGAGCGTTGCTTTTTGTTCTTTTAAGTGTGGTTGCTCTTATTCTGTTGCCGACTGCAGGAGACATGCTCCTTTGAGGGGTCAAGCTCTCAAACGGTTCTGATCATAGCAAAGAGAAACTCTTGGTGCATTTAGTACATCATGAATTGGGATTTTTCTGATAGCTGTGTCAGTTTTGATGTGTAAAACTGACACGTCAAAACTGACATGAATTAGGCAAAATTATTCGGAAAAGCAACAAATCTGTCCATCTGGAAAGATTACTGAGGTTTTTTGGGAGTCTGGAGAACAGAAGGAGTGAGAAGTAACCAAAATTACTCCAAGAGTAAATCCACAACTCATCCATGAGGTCACAGAAAATATCAAGGCTGTAAACACATCTGGTGTGAAAGCACCCTATGATCTCATTTAAGATTTAAGTACCATAAAAAATCAGCTTGATTGGTGAGATAAAAGTAGATGTTTTTGTTTGGTGAGCCTCCGTTTAGATAAAAAAAAAAAGTCAAAAATAAGTCTGGAAAACTTATCATGATATCAATGTTTTATATCAGTCAATATCAATAATTATTGATTTGTTATTTGCTCTAAATATCTGAATTACTGCAAAAACTGGTGATGGGACATTTCCTGTTCTGTTTTGTTATAATTTTAAGTTATGAGACGCAGTGGTGAAAACTGAAACTGCTGCTGCGCCAGCAACTTAGCAGGCTGTTGCTAGGTAACCAAAGAGCGACTGAGTTGCTAGGCAACCAAAGAGAGAGTGAGTTATTTGATTCCACAAACCTAGCTTAGCTAGCCGTGAAAGGTTGAGTAGCTAAAGCCTTTCCTCTGCCTACGTTTCCCAGGATCAAACGTATTATCTATTGATATTGATCACATGTTGATCACAATATATTTTATTGATTTATTGTCCATCCCTGGTCAAACATGGTAGTGGTAGTGTGATTATTTGGGGCTCCTTTAGTGTTTAAAGACTTATTGTAATCGATTTAATTCTGGTTTTAGACGAAAAACATAGTCATAGTCTGGATTTAAATTAAACTAGGATGCATTGGTATAATTTATTACAAATCATTCAAGCTTTAAAAACTCATACCGAAATACAGGAACTTTTACATCTCAGTAAAAAAGAGGCTAAAAATGATTCATTACTTCTCTTTATTCTGCTACTTTAATGTCATGTTGCTTGTAAATTATTATATTTTTAATCATGCAACTCCCTTATTGCAGAAATGTGCAATATAAATCAACTTAATCAATGAAGCCATCATTTTATTTACTCATTTTATTTCTCCCACATATAAATCTAAGACATTTAAAGGTGAAAATCTGTATTTTTTAACTCCCCTCTCTTTAGCTTTGTGTTCCTGTCAATACAGAATAATCTCTCCTCCAGCATGAGTGAAGTTCCTAATTGCATATTAATACTAAAAGTGTCAGGAAATATATAACCGTGTGACTGAATCCCATATTTTAATTTGTAATTTCCTTCCTGAAGCCGGGAAGCGACGCCTGTCCACGGGGAGCGATTCCAACCCGTGTGCAGATCTTTCTGTCTCCTCTGCAGATTTAAGATCCCAGCTTGGACTTTGCTCATCCATTAAACTGAGAAAAATCTAGCAATTTCCTATCAGACAGCAAATGGATGGTTGTTGGCAGAAAATAAGAAGAATTCTGCCTTCATTCACCTGTGAAATGAAACACGGCTGTAATATTCAAAAGTTTAGTTAAAATTTCCATGACTGTGAATATCCCGGAGAGTAAAAAGACTTTATTCCCAAAAAGGCAGAAAATTAAATATGATACAGTTCTGTGATATTCTGTAATATGAAACGGTGTAATTTTTTTTATTTATTTTTTTTGCCACAGCAGCTGCATGTCTTAGAGTTTTTGCTTGGGGGATTTTGCCTAATCTTCCTCCAAATGGCTTCCAGTTCTCTGCCTTTGAAGAAAAGCTCCTTTGAAACCCGTCCTCAGATTTTCACTCGAGGTAAAGGCCGAGATGGGAAAAAACTTTTCCCATCTCTACATTAAAACCTGGTTTTGATATGTGAGCTGTGCAGTCACCTTACAATGTCAAACTGCATGCATTTTACTCAGTTTTGATGTTAAAGTCATGCATATTTGTTTTATTTATTCCTAAAAATTAAAACCGAACACCTGCAACTATTTTGAAGTTTGTTTTAATAAACTTTGAGCAGCTAAGTAGCTCAAGTTCAGTGAGAATAGATGGAAAAAATGGATAAATTTATTATTCTGACCACTAACTGAATATAAAAAATACATTTGTATTAGAAATACTTTAGAAGAAAAATACAGACAATGTTTTCTCCAAGTGGCTTTTTGAAAAGAATCGCACAAAATCAGGTGTAATTAATGCTAAAATGTTAATTTTCCCAACGTTCAAAAACTCACACACTCAGTCATTTGAGTTTTTGTAGTTTAACGTACCAGCACCACTTAAATGGCACCAACCTTTAAACAATGTGATTTTTAAAACTGAAACTGGACTAGCACTTACTATAGTTGCACTATTTGCACATTTAATATGTTTTTAAGACTTTTAAAACACATTTTTAAAAATATTTTTGCGCAATCTCACAAAGTAGCAAGAATTTTTCTCTGTACCTGGATCTTAAACTACAGAAAGATGAAAACAAAGAAATGATGACAAGAAAAAAATGCTACGAAGATACAAATACAAAGAAATGGAAAAAAAATACATACATGATAAAACAATGGGCTGCTATGGTTTTTATTAGACCAAGTAAGAGTCAAATTATTGCTGATTTACGTTTTACTTTATATAAATTACTTAGATTTTGCCACAAAGGGATTTCTATGATGTCACTAGGGCCATTGTAGATAGAAAAAAAACTTAATTTTGTGAATAAACTCATAAACTTTATAGAACACTTTTCCAAAGAAAATTTTTGACAGTTGAAATTTAGAAATTTTAAAGTTATTTTGTAGAAAAGTTCTATAATCTAGAAGTATTTTTTTGTAGCAAATTTCCTTGTTCTTTCTAGAAAATGTCCAAGAGTTTTTTGGGGGGTTTTCTAGTAAGAAATGTAATACTTCTTTTATTTTCTACAATGGCTGTAGTAGATTTAGCAGGTTTCCTGTATTAAAATAAGTACATGTAGTTTTCAGCAATAGGAACAGCAAGATTCAAAATGCTTGCTAAATTTAGCTAACTTTAAGAAAGATTTAAAGCCTCTTGATTTTACCTTTAGTGAAAACTTTGTTATAAAATCAAAAATACTTTGTGTTGTACTTTATATTTTCCTCTGTAAGAAAATTATGTTGGTAATTTTTTCCCCTGATTTCAAATTAAAAGCCTCCATCTTCATCTACAGTTTGTTTCATTTTGGGAAAGTTTTCCAAGCTTTCTTCATTTTCCCCAAACTTTTGTTTTCTATGAATGTGCTTTGTAAACACTGGTTCATTTTTATCACAGCAAACCAAAAGGTCAGGCGCTGACAAGCATCTAGTGAGAACATATTCACGCCTGAATGATTCAGTAGCGGATATCCCAGCCGAACAGCATCGCCGTTACAGGTGGGCTCAGGATAGATGGCGCCGTTCATTTGGTGGCTCATGGGCAGAAATTAGTCTCCCGCTCCCCCAACCCAGAGCTCTCTCTCCCGCCGGGAGCGGGCTTGGGTCGCAAATGACTGGTTGCCAGACGCTCATATTTTACCTTCTCATTAGCAGCAAGGGGAGCGAGGTAATTACTATGCCGGAGTGGCAGCTAGGAAGGAAGCGCTGGATGATGAGATGTGTATTTTAGCCCAGCTGACGGGGAATAATGTTAATGGTGAGAAAAGATGGATAAAATGGCTGCTTGTATCCCCACAAATGATTATAAATATTACAGAAGCACCTGTGTATGTAAATAGCCTCCAGCCTGGACCGGGCCAATTATTTATACAATAAATAGAGTTAGATTCTAACTGGTTACATTTACTTGAGTAACTTTTTTTAAATGTAGTTAGGAGTATTTTTATTCTCTTCACTTTTACTTGAGTAATTTCATTATGAAGTATTTCTCTTGAGTAAAATTTCTGGATTTTCTACCCACTGAATGGAAAACAAACATGTTTTAACCAAAAGTTCACCAGACACACACACACACACCTGTAGTTTCTGTTAAAGTTTCTTAAGTTTTATACTAAATTACAGAAACTGATTTGGAAAAAAAGTTTTCTAGCCTGATAAGATTTATTGTCATTTTTAAACACCAACATTTCCACTTAACTTTGTATTTTGGTCCGTCTGATTATGTAATTTCTAAATATTAAATGATTAATAATTTGATCAGTTACTCAGTAATTAAGTAAACTTTTTTACCAAAAACTTTCTTACTTTTTTTTGAGTAAATTCTTGTATGTTTTACTTTTGCTTTAGTAAAAATAAGCACAAGTAGTGCTAGTCTTACTTGGATAAAATGTTTGGGTCCTGCAACACTGGACAGAAAAATCTTTTGGGTAAAACTAAAAGTCTTTTTGTTTTCATACCTCAAGTTTTAGTGGATCAATTCTGGGTATATTCCCAGATATTTGACCCAAAACTTAACGGGATTATGAGCTGCGTTTCCATTAGCCTTAAAAACGCATAAATTGAAATTACAAAAATAATTTTGGCTAGAGGAAACACGCTAATTTTGAAAAAAATCGTGTCTTTCTATCAAACGTTTTAGCGCTATGATGAGATGGTTTTTTTTAATCAAAAATAGATACATTTTTGATAAAATGTATCTATTTTATCAAAATAGATACATTTAGCAAAACTGCACAAAAACTTCACAACAAGACTCACATGGTCAAAAACCGGATGTTACTACTGGCAGAAACGCCAAAGAAGATGACAGGAAGTAGCTGGAGGATGACGGTTTGTTTTTGCTTTTTTCATAAAAAGTTGTGTCATTCTAAAGACATCGCTCTTCTGTAAAATGGCCGACTACAATTTCTCCAAATCGCCGCATACGTAGCCGCTCCTCGGTGGGCGGGGCTTGTCACTCCTTCATGGCTGAATTATGAATATATCTCACTGTTTACATCCGTTATTGCCATGAGTTTTAATTACAAGCTTATTATTCATATGTGATTTTAATTTAATTTTTTATTTAATGGGAACATTATTTGTGTTTTTTTTTATGTTAGCAGAATATAAATAGAGATTTGTACACTTTTGTAATGGAATCAGAGCTATGAAAAGTTGTCTCTCCTACAAATAAATGCCAGCCAATAAAGAAGAAGCATTACAACTTTTTATTTTAGCTTCTCAAACTGCAATTTATTTCAAATATTTTAAATCTAGAAAAAAATCAGCAACTGTGCTGTGAATCTGTTTGAGTCTTTCTCCTGACTGATACCTTTACACAATGATTTCTTCTGACGCTTATCTGCACAATTATGGCTTCAACTAAAGGGTGGAAATGAAAAAACATCCTACTAGGGCAGATAAGCTTTATTTAATAATATTTTTGCATTTAAAAATGTATTTCCTCTGCAGATTTGAACATGAAAAGGACGTGATTCTGTTGTCTTTTGACTGTATATCTGTGTGCCTTGAATATTTGATCTGTTCCCGTCTTTATCTCCCACTGAACACGACAAAGTTACGGATTAAACAAAGTTCAGATGTGTGAAGATGTTAACTCTGCGCCTTAGGCAGTCGATTTGTAGCAGGCGGCTCTCTGTGGGTGGCTGGGTGAGCGATGAGGAACTCTCTTGTAACTTTTGAAGACCACTGTACACCAGGCTCATTACACACTACATCTTAATGACTCTACAGCTGCTGTCTTTTCCCCGCAAAGCTAAAGGTCAGATCGGCATGTTAATGCACCACCCTCCTGCATTCTGACCCAAATACAAACTTCGGTCAATTGGATCAGGCCCGGACGGCATGTTCAGTAGCCTGTAGAATATAAAGATCAATTTTAAATTAACTAAAGTTCATTTAATTAAACCTTGACATTTGTTCAAGGACCCATTGCAGATGATTTTGTCGCTACGGGCTTTATCATAACGCTGCAATAACTGTTGGGTCCAGCAATTTTTAAAATAGATGCTGGAGATGATACAGATGAACTGAACAAGAAGTGTTAAAAGCTGATATAACATCATGGCTGGAAGCACGAACACTGCATTACACTCAGATGATTATAAGTCACTAATACCACAATGAGCTCCCATCTCAAAAGGACTTGCACAGATTTGATTCCAGCCTCCAAATTATTCAATAAAACAGACAACTTCCTGTTTAACTGCTTCAATAAAAGCATCAAATTTGATTTTTGGTTTGCAGAAAATATTCACAAACCTACTGATAAAGTAAAATCAATGGCAGAACTGAAGAAAACAGGAAATAATTCACAAAAACTCACAACTTCTAAATGTTCCCATGTTGAAGACTCCGTCTTAAAGACTTAATACCTACATGTTTTTATATCTTTAGACAAAAGATGGAGTAAATTTTTAACAACAAAAAAATCTAATGTTGACATCTGAGAAAATTTCTAGAACTTTAAAAGTCCAAAATATGCCAGAAAAACCTCAGAATTTTTTTGTTTCATCTCAAAAATCTTCTAGAAAAAAACCTGGAAATTTATAAGTTTGAAAAGTCAAAAAATTGCTTGAAAAAGCTCAGAAGGTTTGAGATTAATCTCTGAAATGTTTAGGAAAAGCTTGGAAACTTCTGCGTTTGAAAAGTAAAACATTCTTCAGAAAAGAACTCAGAAATGTTTAGATTAATCCTAGAAATTTTCTAGAAAAAACTTGAAAATTTCTGAGTTGCAAAAGTTAAAAAATTTGCATGAAATAAATCCAGACATTTTGGGATTAATTCATTTAAAAATGTAAATTCTCAAGTTTTAAAAGTAAAAAATTAGCTAGATAAAAACTCAAACATTCTGATTTTCATCTCAGAAACTTTCTAGAAAAAATCATGCAAATTTCTGAGTTTGAAAAGTCAAACATTTGCAAGAAGAAAACTCAGACATTTTGAGATTCATTTCAGAAATTTAAAAAATTATTTATTATAATCTAACAAGTTTCCCGTGACATTTCAGTCAATCTTTCTCCCACCAAGCTGAGCGAAAGTGCGGAAACACCAACCAGCTGTCTTGTTTGTGTACCAGAAAATAACAATGTAATATTGAATCTTCTGAATAATTTACATATAATCAGCAGTGATTTACGGCTGGACTGAACGGAGTTATCGACCACAGACTCTCCCACTGAACGCCCACACACGAATCTCAGCTGCACCTTTTCAATCCAGATAATATTGGTAAAGCTGATCTATTTCAAACAAATTACAGATATGGGGGCGTTTAATTCAGAGAAACTCACCCACAGATGAAATTGGATTTCCCATGGACCACTTTTGCATTGTTACATCGTAGCACTCTCAATATTTGACTTCCTGACACGGCGACTAAGCAACTGGCAGCATTACATCATAAGGAAACCATTATTCCCAGTCGTGGCTTGTGTCATGTATCATTAATAATCGTAATGATGGCATTAGAGGAGCTCAGTGGGATGTAATTTAAAGATACGCCGAGTAGGAGTGACAAGGTCGTTCTAAATGGCAGTAAGCAGGCCTGACAGTTTGTCACGGGGGAGAAGCGCTCGTTCATTCTGGATCTTTCCAACGCATTGATGCCAAATAACCTTAATTTCTTTTTTATCCAGCAGCATCAACTAATAGTTCTCTCTCCACCTTTGTGCTGCAGTAGCTGTACTTTAATTTCAAGAGTTTCCAGATTCCTCAGCAGCAGCAACAGCAGCAGCAGCAGGTGTTTAATGCCAAAAGGAAACATTAGCACTGATGGACACCGGCTGCAGAGGCTGAGGAATAACCAGAGCGCAGTTAATCTATAACTAAATCCCAACAGCTAATGTGTTTTTCTACCAAAATCTTCCATTTCGCCCGCGCAAACACAACATTAGAACTTTCAAAGCAGGTCTCCAGCTGAGAGGAGAATAAAAAAAGAAGAAATCTCTTGTGGATAAACTCATTATTGCTGAAAGAGACTGCATTAGCTGGATGTATAGTCTCTAGTGGCTCATAAGCATTACAAATACATATATTTATATGCAGCTAAAAATGTTTCCTCACAGAACAAAGTATGTGCTCAACATCTAATGTGAATCATTTACGTTAGAGGTTTGTTTTTAAATAAAGTTACCTACTTGTCAACAGTACTGAGACCAAGTGTTAGTATTTCTTTTGTTTTTGTCAAACTTAAATGAAAAAGTAAGGTTTCAAGTGATTTTACTTTGTGAAAGAAAATAAAAGTCCCAAAGTCTTAGAAATGACTTTGGGACTTTTTTTTTTCTGTCTCCATTTAATTGTTTGTTCTTGAATTTCAAGATGTTTTGCTTTTTGAGATGTTTTAGCCTACTTCCTGCTGTCAGACAGGTTCTACTGAAGTGATGTCTTCAATTTTGTCTTGGGAAATTTTATGAATGATCCAGTTTTCAAAAATGTCGTGAATGATAGTTAGTTCATATTGGTTTGGAAAGCTGTTTGTCCCTTAATGAAACTTATCTAAGGTTATCTTTTTATATTTGATGATTTAAAACGTTGATTAGATTTTTTTTTTTCTAATTACTTAGATTTTATGTTTGCAGTTAATGAAAACATATTTGAAATTAGAATATTACATCATCAGACCAATAAAATATATATTTTTAAAAACAAAAATGTGTGACTTGAAGGTTATTTTCAAGCTACTTTTAATCTAACAAATGTAAGCAAAAAATCGACTTTTTAGTTGTCTGTCATTTTGACTGCTGCAGTCAACAAAATAAAAAAAATCCCATCCATCTATTTTTACCCATAAACTTTTAAAAATGATCATAATGTGAGATTCAGTTGCATTTCATTTTGATTGAATCTAATGTGTGAAATCACACATCAAATCCGACTTGAAGTTTCCTGCAAGAAACATTAGCCGCTAACCGTTAGCTAGCCGTTGTATTCTCACTTTTTACGTCAAATAATTTTAAATATTTAGGTTAACAGAGCGCTGTCGGCTAGATTAATGTAAAGTAAAACTTACAAACTTCTTTATTTTTACTTCAAAATGAAACATACATATTCATGTTAAGTTGTTGCTGCCGAGTTCCTTGTTTTTACTGCTTTAATTGAAATAAGAAAAGAAAAGCTATCCCTACAGAATTGTGTATGACAGAAATAAATGAAAAAACACAGAAATGTATTTTCTTCCCCGTGAATGCTGGTTGTTAGATTTCACAGCTCTCTGTCTAATTAAACCCTCCAAATCACATTTTATTCATTCGTCAGAGTCGGAAGGAAATGCACACGCAATTAATCATAACTGCTGCCGTTCTTTCTCTGCAGATCTGTTTGTTTTCCACTCGTCCTTAAAGCGTGCGCTTTGAGGCGACGTCGCTCTGCTCTGAATTGAGTTCTAATTTCTGCAGCCCGACAAAAAGACAACACGCCACCAACACAAAACCTCAATAAGTCATCAGATAGTGATGGAGTGGGATCATAAAAACAGTGCAGCTGTTGGGCTTTTTCACTCGGAGACGTGTTTCAGAAACATTATTCGTCACGGCAACGCTGTGCTTTAAAGACAGTTGATCACAATAATTAAAGTGAAATATGTTTTGTTTGGTTTTCTGTGAGAGCTGCTGAATAATAATAATGTTATTTTTGGAAAAACAGCATCATTTGATTTCTTTTTTAAAATAATTTTTTGAATTGAGGAGTTTTCAAGGTGTGGCATTATCTGTTTTGTTGTATGTACACAATAAATTCTCATTAAAAAAGGAGGATTCTGCAGCTGAAACAGCATTTTTCTCTGCCTGACTGCTCGCTGAAATATGTGAAAGCAAAACTTCTTTTCCCACTAGACATGTTATGACAGGAAACTATTTACAGCAGCTAGCTTTTCAGTTGAACTCAGCTTTACTTTTCAAGGTAGCTCAACAGGAGCTGGAGCTGCAGCGATGGAAAAACTACTCCAACACATTAAAGTACAGGCAGGACAGACAGACTGCAATTACAGCCGTAAACACAAGAACAAAGCTTAGACATAAAAAAATACTCCACAGAACCAATCATCAAAGGAGACTGAGAAGATCTGCAGCAACAGAAAATGTTTGAACGCAGCTGGTATGTTTTGAATCTAACTTTCTTTTTGTTCTTATTCAGATTTCAGCTGTAGAAAACGGTTCATAGTAACATCCTGCATAATAATCTTAAAGATAGAAAACTTGACCCAGATGTAAAGACGTAAATAATCAACATCAAACATCACAGTAAAGCTACGAATGTTAAATATTATTCAATTTAAACCTCTTTGTGTTTGATGTGAGTCAGTCAAAGTCCTACTTATCGTCAATAAATCTTGGAACAATTTTGAAATATTATACAGGCTTGACTTGAGCTTGAGGGAACAATGAAGGCGTAAATAATGGATATGAAGGAGAAAAGTTTTACCAAAACCACTTAGTTAAACCTCTGAGCAACCCTAAGTTTCTTTTATGAATCTGCGAGAGCATAAAATATTCATTATTAAGGCCTTCACATTTCCTGAACTTCTAAAAGAAATGTCAGATTTGAGTCAATTCAGTTTGAATTAAAGTTTAGAGCAGATCTAAATTTAACTTGTTGGTTTTGATGTTTAATCACAGCAGAAGCTTCATGGATCTGTTTGGTTTAATCTTTAGTTTAGTTTCCTCAGAGATTGTGGTCAATTAAAAGTTTATTAGATTAAAACGAGTTCCATTTGATCAACTGTTAACGTTGTGTTGTAGTTTAGCCTCCATCCAGAAGAGGTCGCCACTGATCATCCTTTACGTGGAGCCAGTTAATACAGAAACAAAGATGGCGGCACCATCCCAGAACGGGAAAGAGAACAGTCCAGTTTGGGATGCAAAATGGACTTGATGCGGTTCTGTTTTGAAATATAAACAGTAGATAAGCAGCTGGAAAAAAACATTCCAAGAAAAAAGGTTGATTTTGGGCGTTAAAACATTTCCTGGAGAAAAGTTTTAACATTCCTTCCAGAGAAACCATAGATAGAACTGTTCATAAGGAATTAAGTGTTTCAGATATTTTATTATTTTCATCCTTTATTTTCCTATTTAGCAAACTTGTCCACATAGTCTGTACAGTTGTGCGTTTTAAATGTTGCTTTAGCAATATCCTCAGCGATATGTGTGTGTCCTTCAGACTATTTCTGTTTTGCTACATTTTCTAAATATACGTAAGTTTAATAATGTAAAAGAAAAAAACAATTTTCTGCTCATTCACTCAGAATTGAATACAACTGATTCAAAATAATGTTACATTTTAATTATGTTCTTGTTAAATTCAGGATATTATGGAAAATGTAGCCCTTCTTGTTGCGTTCCTACTTTAAACAGTGACCAGTTAGTATTAGGAAGAATCTCCAGACCAGTACACTACCACTACAACCACCAGCAGCAGCATTAATTACCAGTAAGACGCAAGACGGGTCCACGTTTTCATTGTTTATGCAAAAATATACTCCATTATCTAAGAACTGCAGATAACAGAGGAATTCTATCAAACTAATAAAGTCTATAATGCAAATCATTTTTTATGGAGAAAAAATGTAATTTGAGAGTCAAGATTGAAAACCTGGTTGTCACAGCAACATGAAACAATATGAAGAAAGTTGTGCGTCTCCTATTGTTTCTATAGCATCAGAATAACTTCCCTTGGTAAAATAAAAAAAGTCAAGGCATCTATCTATAATTACTGTGCTGTATCGGCCCAACTCTGGCGCTACAAGAGTTGCTCCGGCTGTTTCTATCTGATTGAGTGAGAGTGCCATTGACCTTCAGCCATTTTACTGAGACTGTATTAAAAAGGCCCAGCCAGAGCCCTGATTTTATGGCCCAGCCTTCCCAAGGTCCCACTGACCCGATGGATATTACGAGGATAAATCAAACGTCCACGCCGACACGCTCATCCATTCCAGGGCTTAAAACATGACTGTGTGCTGAAGAATGGCGTAAGTTGGGGTTGAAAAGCCAGCATGCATGTCTCAGTGGGGTGAAATGTGCATTTTACAGTTTGCTGCATTAAAGGAAATTCTTTAAATGCAAAGACGCGTGTATAATATGCATGGATGCTGTAGAGCAGGGGTGAGAATGGTCTTAAAGGGCCGGTTGTGGCAGAATGCATTGATAAAATCCATTAAAATATTAATAAATAGCTGCGTCTAAATTTGATTCAGATATTATTAAATAATATTGAGCATCTTTTTACACTCCAGGATTTCATGATTGTTTTTAGAGGTGCAATTCAAAATAGCCAAAAAATTTATTTTAGTTGTTTTTTTTTTTTTTAAGAAAAAGTACGGCAGCTAAGCTAACTTCAGGTAATTTAAGTTAGATAAATTTATGAACAAACTTATTTAGTTTAAATATATAATATAATGGAACCCTATAAGATTGTTTTAAATAAATGTTTATTTTGTTTACTGTCTTTTCCTCTTGTTTGAAAAGAAAAATTGTTTCTGAATCAAAATGTGACCCTAAAAATCAGAATCAAATTGAAAAACTGAAAAATGTAATTATTTGTGCAATTAAAATCGCTGTTTTTATGGAGCAAATTTAGAAATATTTGCAAATATTTATGGCAATAAATGTGACTCTTCATTATCAAATTGATCATGGACTAACGTTGAGGCAGAAGTGTAGCAGAAGTAAGGAATACTGCCACCTGCAGGTGGGAGTTTGCATCACTTATGCACTACAATCTTTATAATTTTTGTGGAAAATTTCCAATAAACTCACAATTATAGATTAGCATGAAGAAGTGTGGGGATTTGTTGATTTTTTGTAAATTCACGGAAAAACTGTAACTTCACAAAAAAAAGCTTTTCGCAAAATTAATCCAGTTAAAATAAACTTAATCATTTTCATTTGGCTATTTTATTGTTTATTCATTTCATTTGTCATTTTGTTTACTTATTTTGAATATTTAAAATATCTTACAAATCCAGTGTTAAATTTATTAGAATTTAAGTTTATTGATATTTGAGAATGTGTTATTACATTATTATTACCATTGTATTACTTAAAAATGGTCTCATAATTATCGCAATAACCAACAAAATATGTTATTGTGATTTGATTTGATTCAATAACATTTACGTTGTCTAGAGGGCCATATAAAAACTATAGAATATCACATTTGGCTTGTATCTATGTGTTGTACGTCTCACTAAGATGCATCAAACAGTAAATAATAAATGTTAGCACTGTAATATGTATAATTTGTGAGTTTCATGTAGAAGTGTGGCTGCTGAACTGGAACGTTTCTGATGTGAACGCATCAACTCAACATTAACAATGCAGACGCAGAGGGTGACTCAGGGGACATCTTCTTCTTCTTCTTCTTCTTCTTCTTCTTCTTCTTCTTCTTCTTCTTCTTCTTCTTCTTCTTCTTCTTCTCCTCACTGACCAGAGTCTTCATCGCAGCAGCCGGGGTTTGTTACTATGGGATTTAGGCCTCAGAGTGTTGACAGCCTGATAACGCTGACCCTGATTCACACTCTGAGCCGCGCTGTCTGGGTTTACACAGAGCGCAGAGGCCACATCGTCTTAATGACACATTCGTACTCTGTGACTTCACATTTTGAACTGTGAAAGCTTCTTATTCCAGCTGATTATCACTGAATCTTAATATGGCAGCAGGGTGAGCTGGAACAGTAATGTTTCTGCTGAACGTACCCTTGAAACAAGATTTTCTTATAATATATATGTAAAAAAATACTTTTTTCTTACAGTTTTACATTCAGTAACACAAAATGTTAATTTTAGGAGATAGGATATTCAAAATTATTTCTATTGACTAAACGCCTGAATATTGAGACTATTTAACAGATCTCTTAGTCATTTTCTGTGTGACTGGCATTGACTTTTTCTACTTTGCATCTAATTTTGTCTGTATCTTCACAGGTTTTGTCTATTTAGAGACTCCTTTGTGCCCCCATAAATAGCTCTGGTGGGCTGGATTTGGCCTGCGGGCCTCGAGTTTGACACTCTGAACTCGAGAACCACATGAACACAACTTTAATTAAAAGCTGTGTGCTTAAATATTAATTGATAAAGTTACCAGTTGTTGAGTTAATCTGAAGTTAATTTATTTCATTGATCAACTAATGATTAATTGATAAGCGGCCATTTTCTGAAAAGCTAAATATTTAGCATATTTATAAAATTTAACAAAATCCTAACCTTTTATGTTGCCCAGTAGAAGAAAAGATGCTTATGTTACCATTTTTCTTTGCTTTCTCTTCCGTTTTTCTATCATAGTCGTAGTAAATCGATACATTTTCATCGCTGCTCCATCAAACTTTGCTGAGTGTTTATATTTCAAAACAAAACCACATAAAGTCAATATATCATCCCACACCGGACTCTATTTGGACTGTTTCTCTTTCTGGTTCTGGTAAGACACCGCCATCTTTATTTCTGTATCAACTGCCTCCACTTAAAGATGACCAGTGCTGCCCTCTTCTGGTTGGAGGCCAAACTACAACATTAAAAGATGAAAGCTAAATTTTATGGAGTACTAGTCGAACGCAAAGAAATGTGAATACCTTTTGCCGTCATCGTCCTGAAATGAAATTGAGTTCGACATTTTCTTATTCCTGCTTTTGGGGCTGCAGCCAATCACTGCGAGGAGAAAGAATGGAGCTCCTGGATTGGTCTGCTTTGTAAACGCCAGAAAATGGCGACTCAAGTAGAACTTCACTGAAGTATTTCAGCTTTCCAAGCTGTGTTTTCTTTCTTCTTTCTATTTCTGAGATATGACATACAAAAAAGATCTGCAAATATTAAACGGACTCACAAAGAAGGGTTTCTTTGACTAAAGCAGAACATTTAAAATAAAACCATCAGGTTCATTTGAAGCTGATGTCAAAGTTAACAAAAGGAAGTCTTGAGAGGAGGATCAGAATGCCTTTTAGCTCTAAGGTATTATTATTAACACAAATATTAATCAGGTCTCTGTGTGAGGTGTAAGAGGCTGCCACTGCTAATGAGAGTTATGTCCTGTCTCTGCAGAGCCTCTCAGATTGTTTTAGCTTAAATTAAGTTTCATCAAGCTGTGCAGCTCTGCTGCTAACGCTTTAACAAAGCTGTGCTACATGGCCGCTGGTGGTCAGATTGAAGCTTTCAGCAGCTGAAACGTCAATTTAAGGTTGACCAAAATGAACAATTAGAATTAAATATTAATTAAAGGCAGTAATATAAAGGAAATTAGCAGTAGATCTCTACGAATAGAAACATAGAAATAAATAAATCCACTTCAGCAGCTATTGAGTCAGACTCGCTCTCCAACGGGACTTCATGTAGCTTTAAAAACCAATAACCGTCGAGCCTCAGGCGAGTTAACACACGATTTATTACAGATGCTAAATGTAAGCAGGGCACTCTGTTTACAAAACCAAAGGTGGGTTTTATGCACACTCATAGGCCATTTTAGTGCTAGTGGCGCGTTGGACGCTGCTTAGCCTTCATCCTTCATGGCATGGATTCAACAACCACATTTAACCAACTGCAAATGTTTTAAAAATAAAATACTACTTTTACTTTTCTCAGTTTAAAGTTATTTCATTCACCATTGTGAGGTTTGATCCTGAGGTTTTCCAACAACTTTGTATAAATAAAATTGCTTTGTCTAACTAGAAGAAAAACGTTGAAACTTCTTTGCCCTCATTGGCAAACCTGGGGCAACAAAACAAACTTATTTTTTGATTAGGGTTGAAACAATTAATCATATTATTCATGATTAATCGTTTTTTGAACTAATCAACTAACTTAGTATCCAATTAATCATACGGACTGAGAAAACAACATACAGAGAGTTATAATTAGCCCAAAACTGCGCTAAAAAACTTTATTATTACATTTAATCTGCACACATCTTTGTCTGTAAATATGTTTAACACAAATCTCCTCAGATTGGTGAATTGGCTTCAAATGGCTACTATTCACCAAAGAAATGTTTATTTTCTTATTTGAAAAAGAAATTAAATGATTTATTTTAATATTTTAATGTATTTCTAATTCAGTATAAAAATGCGAAAGTGGTTAAATGAAAAATCGGTATAATTTGAGTATTTGTTTTATTCGATTAATCGTCAGAAAAATCCCATAACTAGAATAATCGTCAGTTGCAGTAATAGTTTTGTTGCAAACAAAACTTAAGTATATTTGTTGAGATAATAATATTAAATCCTAAAAAAAATATATATATATATTTGTTAAATCTACAACTTCCTGTTTCCTGTAGGTGATTTATTTGTTTAAAAATGGGAAATACAAAAACACATGACATTCAGGAAAGGAATTAAACTGAACAAGACAACTAAAAAAATAAAAATAAAAACTTTATTTAGAGATGAACCAACTCAACATGGTTGTCTGGACAAAACCCAGAAACTCAAACTGCTTGCTGAAAACCTTCCTTTCTACGTTGTATTGCTTAATATTTCATGCTGTTTGCTTTATATTTTATATTTTACTACCTCTAGCTTGGGAAAAAACATAAAAAACAGGCACAACGTGAACAGCAAAGCAGGAAAATTATGATAGACTGTGGCCAACTCCATCGTGTTTAATTAAAGTTTCACAGGCAGGACTTGGATTTGTTTTGACTTCCCCTGCCAAGGAAGTCTCTAATTAAGCAGGATGGTTACTTTCTAAATCAGAGCAGCTCCACGTGTATCTGGGTTATTAACGCTGTTTTCTTTTCAATAAAGTGATCCAAACCCAAAAAAGAAAGACAAATTCGGGAAATAAGCGATGATTAACAGTCTGGTCTCTGATTCCACCATGAAATAACCTGAATTCAGCTGCCAAGCCGTGGGTGTACTCCCACTTTGGCATTTGAGATGAAACAAAGCCGAAGCAGTGCATGAATGACTGACAGGAAGTTGGGGAATTTGCCCTTTGTGACGGCTCGTCTCATTGGCTAAACGATCCTCAAAGACGGTTATACGAAGAATGTCAGACGCAAGAAAGCAGAACCACATGCTGGCATTGCTGGAGAATGTCACCAGGTTGTGCTGCCAATTTTTTTTTTTTTAGGTAAGTTGAGTGCCTTGGTTTGTATAAATAGATCAAAAACGTGATTATATCTGCTCTGGTGATTATATCGGCCCTGTTATCCCACACAATGATCCAAAATATTGAACGAGAAATGTCAGCAAGACTAACGACTCCATTTCCAGTAAAGTGTGAACATTTTCTGCTCATGACGGATGTGTTTATAGCGCCAAGTGACCTTGACAACAGATGGGGGTTATACTGCCACTTTATTTCCTGTTTTCTCTGCATATCTCTGCCAGAGACAATAACAAGACAATTAACAGAAACACAAAGGGAATCAGAAACATGCTGCTGTGTATAATACAAAACACGAGTGCCTTGTACCTTAAGAGCAAAGAAAAAAATGTGAAAAAGTAAAACTTCAGGTTGTGAGTAAATATGTATTTGCCCATTTATCCAGAACAACTCTCAATATCTAGTAAGTTATTTTCACAACTTACCGTCCATTAAAAAGTGTTTCATCAGATTAATTCACTCCCTGCTACAGCAGGAGTGAAATTACCGTAATAACCCGATATTGGCTGGAAAGCGCAACGTCTCCCCTTTTGGAAACTGTTGAAATTTTTCAAATAGCGCAAAGTGTGGCGGAGTTACGGTACTGCAAACTTGACTGGAGCGTCGTCAATGTGTTTGGTCTGGATTGGTTAAAAACAAATATTTAAAAATGATGAAAATTATGATTTTAGATTATATATTTTTTACCTCAAGTGAGGAAATCTGGGTTGAACTAATTTACACAAATAGAAGGTTTTTGTTATCTTACATGCCAAATGTATATTTTGTGCAAATCATTTTTTAACTTTGTTTAATTAAAATATTCCATACTTACTATTATTAAGCAGGTAAAGGAAAAAATGTCAGGGATTTTATTTTTTGGTACATTTTGGAACGGTGGAGATTCAAAACATTTAGCTTTACCTTGATTTGCTCCTGTTGTTGCGGAAAGTTTAATCCTGAAGCAGTCATTTCATCACTTCCTGTAACAGAATCAAAAGTAGTTTAATTTGTTCTCAGAACCGGATCACTTCCACCTGTTCAGACAATTCTGGTCCCAAATTTGGCACAAAAGAAAGTTTATACTAAAGAACACGATGGGATACATTTCATTTCATGAGCTGCTGAAGTTCTGCTCAGAGAAAAGCTTTCATTCTTCAAACAAAGGCAAATAAAAAGCATTTCTTGCACATTTTCCCACAGCAGGAAGAAACTTTGCTCCCAGTGGCTTTTACTGACAGAATGAAAGCATGAAATGCAGAATAACCTCCTGTTGGCTTCGCACATGAACTGACAGAATAATCGATCAGGTCATTTTAAACCCACTTCCATTTAAGCTTAATTGTAGTTCTGGTATAGAAATTCTTCTCGACAAAAATGTGCTACCATATAGTATAACTTCAGTTTGCTCTTTTCTCAAAGGAAAAATGGTGAAAATTATGATTTTGGATAATATTTGGGTTATTTTGCTTCATTTTGTGCCATTTAAACTGACCTAGAAATGTAGCAGATGAGCTTTTCCTTCGTCAAATCAAGAAAAATATGAACACAACTCTTTATTTGATGCTTAAATGGTTAATCTATCCGCGTTTATCTGATCAATAACAGATAAACGCAATAAAATGCCAAAAATTTGAGCTTTAAGACATTTTAAAGAAGAATAAATGCAAATGTTTTTGGATTTTATCAAAAATTTCTTATTGACTGCAATTCAAAAAACCAGTACAAATAGAAATGTTTTAGTTTTTTTAATTGGTGCTCAACGCCCCACATTCCTCCGTCTGATGCCGCTCTGGGCAGCCGCCCATTTTGGCAATATGATATAAAAACCAAACCGGGTGGAGATTAAACAGTTAAGATGTTTCTCTGTCTTAATAAAACAATCTAGTCAACATCTTTATTTCAATACCAATTAATGGTTATTTTGACAATTTAAAAAATTGGTACTTTCTGCTGATTTTTCATGTACCACTAATCTGTTTTTATACAAAATTAACAAAAAAACCCATAAAAAATGCATTCAAGAGGCAAATATCATAGAACAATATAAAAACATCCCAAAATGTACAATAATCCATCTCAGTTTGCTCTTTTCTCAAGGAAAAGTTACGATTTTAGAGCAGATTTTGGTTATTTTGCCTCATTTTTTGCCACCTAAACTGACTTAGGAATGGCACAACTGCTAAATGTCTTAGTTTTATTAGTCGATGCTCATGTAAAACTACAACGCCCCACATTCTTCCATCTGATGCCGCTCAGGGCAACTGCCCATTTCACTGATATAGTGTAAAAACGACTAAGTGAGTTTAAAACGTTCAGATGTTTAAAAGCTCGCTAAGATTTATAGTTCCTTACTGAGGCTGCAACTAATGATTATTTAGAAAAATGTGGTACTTTCTGCATATTTTTCATTTACCACAAACATTAAAAGGCTTTCGAGAGGCAAACATCACAACGTGTCTTTATTTTTCTGAATTACAGGCCTCATTAGCTCATTAATAGCTTCTAATAAATTAGCCTCTTCATTGACTTTAAATGCTGGCGTTAACCCCTGCTCATCATCCAACATCTGATCACCGTAGGCTCTTTCAAAATGTCAAATTTAGTTTGGTTTAATCATTTATTCATTCACCTGGAGGATTTGAGACATTCACCCAGGAAAGCCAGGATGTTTTAATAGGTGCTTTTTAATTGGATTGGCCTATTTTCTCCAGCGTGTCTCTTATTAAAGCTGTGAAATGGCGGCGCGAGCCTCGCTCAATCACTACATGTTTGCCATTAACAGTAGAAAAAGAGCTTTGATGCACCAATAACACACAATTAGCTTCCTGTGCGTCAGCAGCTCACTTCAGGGGCTTTAATGGATAACATGCATCAAGCAGAAAGCCGATTCTTTAATGTGGCACTTTTGGTTGAAGCCAGGTAAACACATTAATAAACAAAAAATAGAAACAAATAAAACATATTCTCCTGTTGCTAGGGAACTAATTTAAAAATAAATGGGAAAACTTTTGAAGAAATCAACATTAATCTAACAGAGCGTTCATTTTTGAAAATAAAAATTTAAAGTAGCAGGTTACAGTGGAGCTTTTTGTTTGTCCCAATACTTAAATTAAACTGCTAGAATAATTTTTATTACATTATTATTCTGATGATTAGTCGATTAAAAAATGATACATTCTACAGACTTTTAATATTTTTTTAAAATATTAAAAAATACACTAAAAATGCAAATAAATAATTAAAAAAATTCCCCCATAATAAAATAGAATTGGACAAATTACTGGTTTGAATGTATTTTTTTCCAGCAAAATTTCCAAGTTAAAGGTGAAAAACAAATTTAAATTAATATTACTACTACTTTTAGTAACACTTTGCCTATTTTTCCTATTCTAAAACTACATTTGTTATTGGAAGCAAGTTTTTTGTAATTTGTATCCAAAATTATTAAGAGAAAAGTAAAGTTGTGAAATGCCAGATTCATATTTTTGAAAACTCAACTTCAAACTCAGGCGCTAACGTGGCGCCCGCCGTAATCAGCACCCATCACCTTTCCTTCACTACAGACAAGTCAGACGCGTCGCCTTTCATCACCGTTTAGCTGAAATCATTTAGACAATCCTTTTCAGGCAGCAGAACAGCTCAGATAGAGGGTGACTTACACGACAAGTTTGAATTCTTTCTTACTCTGTCACTGCGCTCACCGTGTATAATTAGATGCCAGTCATAATGACGGGAATCTTTGCAGAGCCGTTTGAATTAGATTTCAATCTCCAAATAGGCTGGTGTAGGCGCGCGTCGTTAAGGCCGGCTTAGGAAGCCCTCAGCCACTCCATTAGGTTGTTTTCTAATTAATTTAGGAGTGTGTGTTGGGTGTGTAAATATCAGAGTGAGTTTGAGGAGTCGGGCAGCTAATGTATTCTCCTTCACAAGAAAGATATCACACAAAGAAATCCATCTTGCTCTTTCTTCAGCTGCTGGAGGACACGAGAGAATAACACATACATCTTTATTAGACCTGAGGCAGAAAAATGCTTTATTATATGTGGCTTTGTGCCGAGTTTCACTGTTTTCTGATGTGGATGGACTCACGAGTTTTGTTTCATTGGGACTTTTAATACCAGTTATTATTACCAGCTTAGCTTTTATTAGGTTTAGATTTTGTCATACTTTGGTTCAATTTAATTAAAATGTAAAAATATTGTATTGTGATTATGTTTACATTGACTGAGTAATCAATACTCAACAGAAAATGTCATTCTTTTTGTTGAACAACCAACTGACTCCGGCGATTTTTCCAAATGTCTGCAGTCGACATTATCTGAGTAAAGCTAGCCGCTTCACCTTCTTCAAATCAGACAAAAATGGTGTCAAACGTTTGTGCCGCTATCATTTTAAAGGTATTAAGAAATGTTTCCAGAGGTCATGAAAGGTCAACCAGCCTGCCCACTTTTACAAAATCAAAATTACCTTTAAAATGAAACAAAATATTGAGTTAGCCAGATAAATATTTAGCTCTAAAATAATTAGCTAGCAAATTAAACATTTGGTTTGAAGCTCTATATATAGTTACAAACTAAATATTAAACTCTAAACTAAGTATTTATTTAGCAGTTTAAATATTTAGCCTCAAATGAATTTGCTAGCTTGCTAAATATTTAGGATATAGTTCAATATTTATCCCCAAACTAAATATTTTGTTAGCAAGCTAAATATTTAACTCCAAAATAATTAGTTAGCAAACTAAATCTTTAGTTTAGAGCTTAATATTTAGCTTACAAACTAAATATTGAACTGCAAACGAAATATTTATGTAGAAATCTAAACATTTATCTACAAACTAACTACCTAGCTAACTAAAGATTTTGTTAGCAAGCTAAATATTTAGCTCCAGAATAACTGGCTAGCAAGCTAAATAATTTAGAGCTCAATATTTAGCTTATAAATTAAATATTGAGTTAAAAACTAATTATTTATTTGGCACCTTAAATATATTTAGTTAGTAAAGTAAATGTTTGATATGTCTTTGGCATAGTAAATATATAATTTACAAAGTAAACTAAATATTTATTGTGCTACGAGATTCCAAAGATGATCTTTTTCTGATATTTCTGTTTTACCAGGAAATTGTAGCCAAAGATGTTCAGGGAGAACCAGAATGAATGTTAGATCTTACAATCAGAGTAAATTTGTCCCAAGATAACTAATGAGGTTAAAAAAAAGAAAGTGAAATATGTCAAATGAGGCAAATAAATTTGGACAATTTTATCTCTTTCAGATTCAAAGAAACAGCCTCATTAGTGTGACTACAAATATTCAAAGATCTGAGATACAAGTAAAGGCTACGTTACTTCTAAGGGTCACAAGCAATCCTCAGCTTTAATCTGTAACAAGCCGATCGTGTATTTTTATAATAATTGTCAGTTTTAATGATTCTGTGTGGACCTTATGAGGAAAGTGAGATGTATTAGCAGCTTCCTGTCTGTAATCTAATAAAGAGACGTCGGAGTGGGAGGGTGTTGTGTCTGGAGACAGGTTTCCTTAGGGCCATGGCTGCCTTAAGGCCTGGTTCAAAGTCTGAGCAAAGATAAAAGCCTGAAGAACGAAGGAGGAAGAGGAGCGCGAGCAAAAGGAGAATATGTTATTTGTCACTGCTTGTTAAAAACAAACTGCTGAAGAGCCCCGAAGATCCAGCGCTTTGAAAACTAAGACCTCTGGCCTTGAACATAAGCAGAGAGCGAACGAGGCACTCCTAATCGTAATGAGAGTCCTCTCGCCCTCCCATCTGGACTGGTGACGGATGCCTGGATATCATGCAATCCATTACTGGCTATCCTCGGGGCTTTTTGCCAGCATGCTAAGGGTCGAACCGCCTCTCAAAACACCATCTTCATAAATTTGTCGCTGCAACGTGCCGGACGCTGGGGAATGTTCCTTCATGTCGAGGCGCTCGGCCCTGAGGTTAAAAGAGAAGCGGAGACGTCCGATCGCAGCGGGAAGAAACGCTAAAAACCACAGCAGCAACTTGGAGACGTACAGCTACGGCAAAATGATGTAAATTATAGATAAGTGCTATTCAAAAGCAGCATCCAAAAATCAATGGAAATGACTTTAAGGGACATTATCTTGCTTCGACTTTTTATGTCGGTTAAAAGGCAATTTTCATTAGCGTGTGGTCAGAGCAGAGAAACCCAGTCCTGTCAGTCCGCATCAGAGTGACGTTCATTGGATATTCAAGCCATGAAAATGCAAATGGGAGCGCTTCCTTTTCATTAAAAGCTTGTAATTAATTTCTTAAACAACACAGGAGCTTTTTTTAAAAAAATTTTCCTCCCTTCAGACATTAATTTCCACTGGTCTGCAGAGGCGTATCGTAGCCGTTCCAGAATTAGTGCAATTAACCGCTGCTGTTTGAGACGACTCCTTCCTCTCCATTTCAGCTAAACGTCTGACTAAAAGGACTCCATATTTGTTCAATATATGAACACATGAATTATTGATACAAGCTGCCAAATCTGCAGACTCTTCCTCTGGGTGCTGTCGCTTCTTCACAAAGGGAGACAATAAAAAGAGTGAAGATTTGCTATTTTTCTCCAATTTAGCTTTAATGGTAATGTCTACCAGTTTTAGTTTCATTTCTACACAAAATCTCACCAAATGTTTTTTTTCTAGTGCAAAAATAACTTGCAAGTAATGTTTCAGAATGAAATAAGAGCCGGTTTAAGTCAATAATTCCTTAAGCTTGATGAGAAAGTACAAGTCATAAGTCAAAAAATATCGTTCCACTTATAACTAGTACTTTTTAAATCAATATTAAGAAATTACTGACTTAAAATAAGCTGATGTTTCTTGCTGAAAAGTTACTTGTGAGTTAGTTTTTTCTTATTAAAATATTTGTAGTAGAAATTAGACAAAATTACTTGGTAAGGTTTTGTGTTTTTGGCTTATATGTTGAAAAATACAAGCCAAAATTAAATTATAAGTGCACCCAGTTAGTGTAACAAATCTGTATTTTTATAACTAATTTTCAATACTTACCATTTCTAAACATTTTCTGACATTTTTTAAATAATTCAACCAAAACACTGATGAAAGGGAAAGTAAGTAAAAGTAATTAGTGACTTATTGAAGCAGCATTTCAGTTTTCTTTAATGAGTCTAGCATCCCACTCCTTTACTAAAGCTGGTTTTCAAACAACAGCAGCCTGTAATTTATGAGACAAGAGTTTAATTTTGCACTAGGTTGGTGACTCCAAGGTTTCCAGTTTCTCAGATTTCCCTGCCTGCCTCTTATCTAAGTTATAAACACCGACATACGTCCAGTTGAAGGCAGGACACTCATTTTCAGCAGCGTGTCGCGGCCCTGATGCCTTCTGACAGCAGCTCCATTCACATTTGATCGCTTCTTGTCTTCCGGTACAGAAACGCGGATGGTGCTAAATTGTTGTTTGTTGTTGTAAAGCAGCAGGGCTTTGAGCTGCACACGATGGCAGAGTGAAATAACATTTGTTTGGATTTAAAATGCCCAATAAAAGGAGCAGAGCAGGTACATGTAGCCTTTACAATTGCCAGTCATGCTGGGAGATTTATCAAAATTTATATGGCATAAATGCACAGGAAGATTTTTTTTTTAGTTTTGTTTGCAATATGTTAAATATTAAATCAGAACCAGGTACTAGCAAAGCCTATCTAATAATAAAAACAAAAATCAATATTGGGAAAAGTAAATAAAACCCAGCTGGGACAGAATATTTGTTTCCATAAATCTGTGAATGATTTAATGGCTGTGAAGAACCAGTAGACTCTCTTCTATGTTTTGTTTTTTTTTTTGACGGCAGCATGTTGTTTTGTTTTGTTTCTGTATTTACATCTACATGATCTAAGTGATCATCTGTCAGCTGCTTCCTGCTCGGCGCTGCCAGACGGGTCTCATCCCAGCTCCACAGACCCGATGGGCTGCTGTGAAGATGAGTCAATGTGTGACTCACCGCCTGGATTAGTCACGCAACGTTTTCACAAGATCTAATCCGGCACCGAATGTCCAGTTTCTCACTAAGTCAAAGGAAAAAATATTCCCCCTCTTACACATTGGTTTTACACTTAATGCATGAGATAAATTCAATTTTGGTAGAATAATGAGAAATTTATGCATAATTGTTTAAATTTGTTTTTCAAACAATCAAATTTGAGTGCAAACTTTGACTAGGCCACTCCAAAATCTTATATTTTCTTTCATTCTGAGTCATTTGGAGGCGTCCTGCGTATTACTGTCCTGCTAAGATGTTTCATTTAAATATAAAATGGTCCCCTTCCTCTCTTCCTTATTGTTGGATGACTTAAGGGGCAGCATTATGAAAAAAAAATATTTTTTTATTTAAATCATGTTTTTACTCTTTAATCTCAATTGCAACCATTAAAATGCCTGGGTGGCCTTAGCCCCGCCTTCGAGACGAAGCTCCTCCCCCCAGTGTTTTATAAGCCTGGCGGGCCACCAGGCTTTACTTGCGCCTCTGCGTTGTTTGTTTATTGATTTACATCTTGTTTTTAAACACCAGCAAAGGTGATTGCAAAGACAGAATAAAGCAAGAGTGTCCAAACTTTTAGTGGGCCAAAATTGTAGATTGATCACAACATTTCTGAGGTTTTTTTTTTGGGGGGGGGGGAGTTGATCCTTTTCTATCTACAATGGCTTAATACACCGTCGTAAAAATCCCTTTCAAGTTTTGAACATACAATAAATATCGGAATGCTTTATTTGCTTGATTTTACGTTGTTTTTCTTTTGATTGTACAATTTTGGCCCCATTTGACAAAAGGTTTGGACACCTTCAGTCTTATCTTTTGCTAGATTTTCTAACTCTGCCTCTTTCAGTTTCATCATCTGGCGAGACGTCTGCTCCTCTAGATGTGGACAGGCGTTTTAAATAAACCTTCATCCATCTCAGTCATGAAGGACAGATAGGAGGCTTTGACTTCAGGTCATTGAAACAGAAGAGGAGAGACACCAATATTCACATGGTGGCAGATTAATCCTGGATGTATCCAGCTCTTTTCAGAGTGCTGCCTCAGTGCAGCATAATCTCAGCGATCTGTCATGCATTGAGAAGAGAGTCTGGACCTCTCTGACAGCTTTTCCTGTAATTCTGGAGAGTGTAGTTGAACCGCGGTGCTGCTTTTATATTTCTGCTGAATATGGAGCGTTCTCACCGCCGCCCTCCACACCTGCTCAGCACATTATGCGCTCGTCTTTAGGGGTTGGAGAAGGTGAAGGGAAGGCAGATAAAGTTCAGTGGATACCGGCTGTATTCTGCTTGAGGGAGGCAAACAAAAGGCGAGCAGAAAGAGGACATAGAAGGCACTTAAAGGGCTTTCATTGAGGCTGAGGTCGGTGCTGAGGCCAAATAACTTTGTCTTGGAGTGGATTTTGTGGGCGTGTGGCGAGATGAAGAGGTCAAACACATGAAAAGTGTGTGTGGTTAGGGATGCTTGGTGTGTTCTCGGGATGAAGCTCAAGCTTGAGTTTCTGCAGAATCCTAATTTATTATAATCAAGCCTAAAATCTCCTCAATGACTCCTTCCACTTATCTCCAAATGCTTGAGAATTTGCGGCGCTTATGTCATTATGCTGTAATAAAGTGGAACGTCAGTTCAAAATGTCTCGACATAAAAAGGAAGAGAGCTCTCAATCTCATTTTGTCCCGCTTCTGTAAGCCTACTCTTTTATTTTCCCCAGAGAACCTGGATCTTGATAGACTCAGACAGCCGTATCAAGGCGCGGAGTGACACTGTCTTTATTACATGCATGGCGACTCGTGGCGTCCGTGAAGGAGCGATGACGAGCTAAAACCCAGGATGTGTGTTTGATACAGGCTGGGAGTTGTTGTTTACTGTACTTCCACCATACAGCTACTGTCTGATCAGTCAGAAGAGACCTGAAAACCAAGGAGGGATTGCAACATTGAGTGTTTTTCAAGTGGAAAAAGCTGGACGCTGAAATCCCACGGGACGTCGGCTTGACGCGACTGAGCATAAAGACACAATGCGAGCCAATTAACGGAGAGGTAACGACGGAATAACATTAGAAAGGATGAAAAGGAGAACAGCTGTGGTACAGTATCTAAAGACTAACAAAGGCTTACAGCACAGGCAGTTTAATGAGTGTTATCAGTGGAAATGGGTTTTCTATTTATGTGCTTCGGGAACATTAGCAAGCAACAGGCAGAGAAGTGAAAAAGGAAAACACAGTGTACGTACAAAACTAAATAGATTTAGTCTGGAAACTGCAAATGTAGAACAGAATAACTAGAGTTAGAGAGAAATAAAAGCAGTATTTAGATTTCCAACTTGGCCTGTCACCTTAAATTATCCGAGAAATTGTTGCGATAAACAATAATATTGTTGTTGTTTTGAGTAATATAATAATGCAAGAACACATTCCCAAAGATAAATAAACTTTAAAATGTAATAAACATTTAATACTAAAACTGGAAGATATTTTAAAATGCTAAATAAATAAAGAAAACAACAAATAAAATGAATTAAGAAGTCTCTGTAAACAAAATTGTCCTTCAAAAAAAGAAATTAATGAGTTTGTTTTAATTTATCATGCGATTAATTGATTTGTTGATTATTGTGACAGGCCTACAAAAATATTTTCAATAATTGGCTTTTATTTCAACCATTCCTCCTGTGAAATCGAAGTCCAAATAATCAGAACCTGTAAATCATGATTGTCAAACAAGATGGCGGCCTGGAGAGCGCTGACATCACCAAGGAGTCCGTTGGTGAAAATCCTGATTTAGCAAAAATTTATTCTTGAAAATCAAAAAAAAAAAAATCAGAAACACTTATAAAAACACCACATTGTTCTATATTATTATTAATATAGTGTTGCAAATTAGCAATAGCTACAGGCTATGTATGTTTATTGTATCAAATAAAGTTGAAATAAAAAAATATTGCTGTAAATATATTTATAAAACCTGATGCACAGACACACATATGAATATTAATGAAGAATTAAAACAATACACGCACATGAAAGATTACAGAAAATGATGTAGTTTTAATTAAAAAAAATTTAAACGTTTTTTAAGTAAACCCATTCTGACAGACCTCCAAAATTAAATTCTTTAGACTTTTAATAAATTTTAAAATATGAAATTCTTGTTGATTTTATTTCTTTTCTGTTTTCAGAATCAATTAAAACACAAATAATTTAATCAAATTCTAATTTAAATTCTTATTAGTTTCATTTGTTTTTGCTTGCATCCTAGAAATTGCTGTCAAAAGAATTAGCAACTTTTATAAAGTAATAAAATACAATATGACTGCTTTTAATTAGAGTAAGTAAGCAAAATAACACGATGCTTTAGAGCCTGATTTCAAAGCGTTTTTGGAATATTAGATAAATAATCTTCTATTTACATGTTAGAAGATAAGATTTATTGCTTTGCAACACAAAAACATTTCCCAGAATTTAAAAAAGTTATTCTTTAATTGAATACCTCTTCACTTAAGAGTCTCCGTTAAGCTGTAATAGCTTATTAAAACATCACTAAAAGATGTCGCTTTCTCAAATAATTACAATTCATTTAAAGCAAACTGATTAACTTTTAATTAATTTGCATTCAAGCTGTCTCGTTTTAGATTTGTGTAGGTCTCACTATTAGTTAGATGGATTCTGAAAGACAAATAGTTTATTTTTTCTGCAAAATGTGGGAAAAAATTGCCACTATTGTGTTTTGGAGTGTTAGAAAATTCGATTTCTTTCCCAACAAAGCGTTGGAAGAGTTGCTGCATCCATGCTTTGTTTGGCTGTTTGGAAAATAATGACAGGAGGAAGAGTTTTATTCAAAACAGCTGCAGAAAACTTTGCAGCATCTTCCACAAGGGAGCATAATAGATAATTTATTGTTCTAATAACAGGTCAAAAACATATGTCTCTATAGTGAAGTTACAGAAGCCATGTTGGATCCCCAGGAGGGATGGACAGAGTGTGTGAATGTTTGCTTTGCTCTGAACAAAAAGCCAATATCTCTGCTCCTGTGTCCAGGTGGACGAGTCCAGCTTTGGACGTTTATTGCATCTTATATTTCCTCTTCTTCCTCACCCAGGATTTCCTGTCTACATCAAAGAAAGCCAAACCATATCCCCCAAATCTTTAGGGAAACAGCAGCTTTAGGAGTCTTAACCTTTCTCCCACAGCATCACAAAGCTGTCCTGTATATTTCAGCTGAACTTTTTGTCCTAAAGTGAACCGCATCACAAGTTTTTGCTTCCTGCTGCTGTTACAGATTGGTCTAACTTACATTTTTAAGATCCTCAAAACCTAAAATTAAGCAAATAAAGTAGCTTGACATTTATTGTAGATCATCTGAGAATAAATAATTATGTAAAAAGCTACATTCTGTGTATCAGTGTCACAGAGGTATATTCGGTTATTTTCTGTAGCGTTTTTAGCAGAACCTGTGAGAGTTTGAGATCTTTCTGGATGTTTCTTCCTGCGAAACTGAGCGCGGGTTCCCATGGTAACGTCAAAACACTCAATCAGGAAGGGAATTGCTGCTGTAAGCTAAAAGATTTTATGGACAAACATCCAGAAAACTGTTGCAATATTCCCCTCAGAGGACACGATCTGTTTTCAGTGTTGCCTTTTGTTTCAGTTTCTGACGACACAGGAGTGTCATTCAGTCACGAAGCTGCACAGCAATCGCTTCTGAACCCAAAGCTGAATGTAAACTCTTTTAAAAAGCTTGGATTTAAAGCTCGCATGGTGAGAAAATGTATTAAACTTTCCCTCTTTCTATCCAGCTGTGCTCCCTGACTTCATGTCAAATGTAAGTAAAGCTGTCAAAGCAGCACAGGTGACTCATGGAAATCTGTTCAAATGTGGATTTTATTAGCATATTACTCTTTAGACTTTATTATTTTCAATCCAGTTTGTTTTTATCTAAGGAAACTAAAGTGGATAAAATATACAAACAGAAAAAGGTTGAAAATATTCAGGAGTATTCAAATAAAGCATAGCTTAACTATGTGGCAAACAAATAACTGATTTGAAAGATTTTTCTACATAAAAAATATCAAGAAGAAAGTATTATTTGCCCCTTTTTAGAAATAATTTACTCATCAAGCCTGTTTATAATTATTTCTTGACAAAAAGTACATTTTAATCCAAATATGAACAATACTGCTGACAGGAAAAGAATGAAGTGATCACTCTTGCTACAGAAAATATCTTTGCAGAAAATGTAGGGGAGCTTAATAAATAAACTAAAATTATATCTAAAAGAAAAAAAAAAGATGATGAGCTCACAACACGTTTCATACCACAGCTACTACAAGTAGCTTGAGCTCTAAAGCAGCTGTTGTTTGTGAGCATAAAGTGTTTGAGGTGCTTTCTTTTATAAAGCATTACAGAACTTTTTTTTCTCTGTCTGAGCCACATGACCCAGAAAATGGAGACAACAGACACCAGGAGCAACTTTTCAGAGCAAGGAAACATATTTTTGTGAAAAAACAATCTGCAGAGTGTAAGTGGTCGAACATAGCAAGCAAAACATGGAGGTTATATGTGGAAAAAATCAAGATTCCCTTTTACAAAGTATTTTTGTTGATGCAACTCTTTGGGGAAATGAAGGTAAAAAGGAAAAATGCTGGTCAGAACTGGAGCAGAATATCCCTGTTGGGTGCGACAAATGACTGCATTCAGACCAGGGTTATCATAGTTTTGGATTTTTCATAACAGTTGTGACTTTTTGTTTGTCTAATTCAGTTATTTAGTGGGTTTGCTAGTTTTTACTACTTTTTGTGAGTTAAATATTGTTTAGTTTCAGTTTAGTTTTTATTAGTTATAATAGTAGCTGTTTTAGTTTTTTTATACTCCATGTAATTGTAGGTTAAATTGTTTACAACTGACTATTACAAAGTTTCATAAACACAAAAACAAAAGATTTCAGCATATTTTTGTTAAATAATACCCATTAGTTATAGTTTTCATTCATTTCAGTTAATGAAAATCTTTTCTTAATTTCAGTTTTTGTTTGTTTTTATTAACTATCGTAATGATTCAGGAAGTCTTACTCCCTTTTTCTTCCCCTCTCACTGGATAAATAACCATATAAAACTCCATTTTAGTAACTTAAATCTAACTATTCTATCAGTGCTTTTATCTTGAATAGCTATTACAAACGTAATTTCAGATCTCTTACTTGCTTTACCTTTTGTGCCGTATAATTCAGCTTCTGACAAGGAAATTAAAACTGCTGTCAGCCTGAACACATTAGAAAAAGAAAAGTTAAAAATAGGATCATATGCCTTTTCTTACGCTAAATTCATAGGTGTCAGCGAACCAGCAGAGAAAAATTCAAGCTGATAAAAACAACTTACAATGTTTCCTTGAACCTAATAAATGTTTCCCTTTCTGATCTGTGGCAGCATTTGCATTTCGCCCTGAAGCCAAACACCATGCTCAATTTGCAATAAAAACAAATTGTTTAACCATTCTCACTGTTTTTATTGTCTTCAGAGGCTAAACTCCAAAGTTTTACTTTAAAGCTAATTTCCATAAAACCCTCAGGATTTCTGAAGCTTTTTTAAGTTGTCCTTTAGGATCGAATGGGCTAAAGGAGTTTACCTTTGGACAGCATCTGGGATCGAGTTGCTTCCTGGCTACAGCTTTCTGCATCTGTTTGAGAAGAAAAGCACAAAAAGTTTCCTTTTTATTGCAGCCTAAAGATCGGTATTTCTATGAAATACAAAACTACAACGAATCCCAATAAATCAATTACTTCACATATTGTTAGCCACTATGCTAAGGAAACAGGCTAATCTGTAATCAAAGCTTAATGATTGTGGAAATTATATATTTAGTATGTTTATGCAGATATAAACTTTTTCATCTTTTGTTTTACAAATATGATTTTCCCATTTATTAGTTTAGTCTAATCCTTAATCTTGCAGGTCAAATAACTAAAAAAAACTCATGATAATGAATTTTGCAGACAAAAATTGCAATAATTGTCCCAGAAATTATTGCAATAGAGAATATTACTGTTGTTTTGAAGCCATTTTCATGTAATATAATGGTAATAAAAATTAAAGAACATATCCTGAAAGATGAATAAACTTTAAAATCTAATGAACATTTAACACTGGGAGACCTTTTAAATATCCAAAACAACAAATAAAATTAATTATGAAGTCTCTGTAAACAAAATTATCCTTCAAAAAATGGATATATAAGAACAAAACACCAATCTATATATTTTTTAATTTTTTAAATGTAATTTAAAAGAAAAAAAAAGTTTGGATATTAGAATACTTCATTAAAAAGAAGAAAACTAGAAGGAATATTTATCCAAACATGCAAAATAAATTACTGGAAATTTAACTTGCAGGATTTCAGTTGCTGGGAAGATTTTCCACGTTTGCCTTCATATTAATTTTTATTGTGAAAACCTTCGAGGCAGCTCCTTCATGTGTTCAAATGATGAAGTTCGGGCCGTTTTAAGGTTAGCGAGGCCATTCGTCTATTGATGAACCCAGGGTGAAGCCCGACATGCTGGCAGGGATCCAACCTGTCCTGCAGAATGAAGCCCTTTTAGCTCCCGAAACGTTTTTATTTTTTTATTTCTGCAGCTGACCCTCTGCTCTGACCTTCCAGCAGAGAGAGATGAGCTCAGAAAACACCAAATTTCTCAGCAGGGATCACTAAAGCATGTAATTCATTCATTAATCCCCTTCTCTACTGATTAACAATTTGTGCATTTGACTGATAAGTGGGTTAAATATGCATGTATCGCCAATTTTATGAAAATGGCCTGGCCTTTGTAATTGCAAAGCTGCACTGTGAGCAACTGGAATATGTAATGATGCAATGATGTGTTTTATTTTAGACATTTATGGATGAGAATGTGTCACATGTAAAATGGATAATTTAATGAAAAACTCAAAGAAGTGCATGAGTCACTTTTAAGTAATGTAAATAATTCAACTGTTTACCAAATCTCTCAAAATTATTCTATTTTTTGGGTTGCACACCATCAGAAGCTGGATTAAATATTGTTATTTTCCCATTTCACATTGGATCTCAGTTTGTCTTTCCGATGTCAATTTAAATTTCACAATTTTTTAGATTTTCTTCAAGTGATTTTTCTTTCACTTCACTTTCTTCACATTTGGTGATATTATAGTTAGGGATGAAACGATTCCTAAAATGATTCAAGTTCCTCGATTATTAAAATTCCTCAAGACAAATTATCTGCCTCAAAGCTTCAACAAGTTATTTTTTATTACTTAGCACACTGTGTTGCGGCTGGATGATTGATTACGTTGCGCAACACTCACTTCTGCCTCTGAGTTGTTGTTGAGAGCGAAGCAGCATAACGTCCAATTTTTAAGATTGTTCTGGGAGGATTTTATTCATTGATCATAATGTCTGGGTTTTTGTCATTTTTTTGAAGGATCAATAAGCAAATTGACAGACACAATTCCTGGAGTACGGCAGCCGTTTTCCTCCCGGAGTCGCTGCCTGGTGGTGGTGAAGAGCGCGGCGGGTGTCCAAGGTGCGGTTTCATCTATTAAATTGACTGAAGATGAATAAAACACTAAAAACTGGAGTGCAGACAGTTCTTTTTTACAAATGTCTTTGTGAGCCTGCTGCTTTATTATTAAATTGAATTTAATTTCAGATTTTTGTACCTTTTTTTACCAGGTTAGCTTAGAAAATGAGCTGTTGTTGTTACACATTGTTTTACTTTTACTTTGTTTTTTCACTTTTAAAAAACCCTTTTAAACTTTTTTTTAACCTTTACTCTTCTGTTACTCTTTAGTGATTTTTCTGTATTAATTTTAAAGTGTTCGAACCTTGAGCATTTAAATATTATTATTTCACTTATTATTTCAGATTATAAGTGAAATAATCTGCCAATGAAACTAGTACTTTTTTAAAATTAATATTAAGTAAATGTTAACTTAGGACGCCCTCTTGTATCTTGCTGAAAAGTTATTTGTCAGGCAGTTTTGTCTTATTTCAAGTGATCTAAGATATTTCTACTAGAAACTTGTCAAAAAACAAGATTTAGATTTTTGTTGACAATGGTAAATCTTAAGAGTGCGTAATTTGACAAGGCCATGAGGTCAGAGCGAGCGGATGCTTTAGACCAGAACCAGTTCAGAAATAAAGTCCGCCGCCCACCTTCATCTCTCTAACGTCAAACCAAATCTGTCTCTCCAATAAATACCGCATTCTTCACCGCACTCAACAATTCACCAACCTGCACCCTCCAGACTCTAATTGCAACGACTTTGCAACCAAACGACACGTCACTGGGTTTAATTGAATTAACTGCCATCTTTGTTGGCTTAATTGTTTGTGACAAGACGTTGGGTGAGACATGGACCAGCAGGGCGATGGGGTAAACGATGTGCTGATGAGTAATTAATGTGTTTCCTGATGGAAATGGAAGCTGCTGTGTTATTTGTGGATCAGCAGCAGTCGGTTACACAAAGTTGTCGCTGTCTGAGTGGATAGAGAGATTCCTGCGCGTCTCCTGGGCGTTTCCTTCAATAAGCCTCGGTACACTTTGTGTTAGAGGATAGGTTGAAATTTAGCATTTGTTTAGGTCTTAATAGCTTTTCAGAAGTTCCCAAAAGCAGACCTGAGCCTCTCTGATGTGTTGTAAGCAATAAAGCAGTCGGCTGAGCTCCACCAACTGGCTTGTTTGTGATAACCCATGAGGACGGCGAGCTCCGAGCAGATAGAGCGGCTTAAGCCTGGCTGTCTGACTTTAGTTTAATTAAAGCGAAGGAGATTTGAAAAACTTAAATAGTGCATTTGCCTTTAATCAACGTGACTAGAACCCAATCAATTGAACATATATCCCAGAGCAGTGATTCTGTTATGTACGACGCCGTCTTAAGGTCATTGCATATAGAAAAAAATAAGCAAATTTTCTCCAAAAAACTCAGAAATTTTGAAATTAATTATCAGGACTGTCATAGAAAAAACTTAGAAATTTTTTGATCATTAAAAGTTGAAAATTTGGAACAAATTACTCAGAAATTTCACAGAAAGAAAATATAGACATTTCTGGGTTTGAAAAATGAGAAAAAATACAAAAGAAATCTGGAAATATTTGAGCTAAAAAAGTCAAAACAATTTGCTAGAATTTTTTTATATTAATCAAAAAAAGAGAAATTCCCCCAAAATTTTTAATTTTAGAGTTAAAAACGTTAAACATTTGCTAGAAAAATCTCAAAATTTTTTGAAAAGTCAAAAATTAGCTAGAAAAAAATCTGAAATTTTAAGAAATATCTCAGAAAAAAACATGGAAATTTCAGAGTACCAAAAATATAAAATGTATTAGATAAAACATTTGAAATTTTGATATTAATTTCAGAGACTTTCTGGAGAAAAAACTCATATTTCTCATTTTTTACACAGTATGACAGAGAAATTCAAGTAATGACATAAAACAGCAATTAGAATAACAAACACGAACCACTAAATGACTAAACAAAAAGCAAAAATTTAACAAAGCAGGAAAAGTCCCCAGCAAATATTTCCTTATTGCTGTTGGTGAAAAACAAGTTTAAATTTTAGTGTTTTTTATCTCTGAATCAACGAGTAAAGATGAGTTCTTCAGTAAAAACAAAGATTTTTTAGAAGTATCTGATCACTTTGTGGCATCTGCTGTGTTGGTAACTGCATGGAGGATAACTGTGACGCCGCTAACATCTGCTGTGTTTCTGCTTTGTGAATCCACAGTAGAAATAAAGCAAATAGCCCATGCAAAAGATGGAGGAGATTGCACTGCTGTGTGAATTCCCCTCAGATTTTAATATTGGAAAACAACCAGGTGCTTTGGTTTTATGCTTAAGTAGTAGACAGAGAGGAAAAATATTAATACAATCTATGTGTGAACTGGTAGGAAATAACATCCAGTCAATTCCTGGATTGTTTTCTCTCCTAATCTAAAGTTTTGTAAGATTATTTCATTCAGTTAATTCAATGGAATTCACTGTTTTTGTTTTGTTTCTGGCTTCTCTTCTGATTCTGTTCTGTTTTTTGTCACAACCTTTAGTATTTTTACCTAAACAATTGTTATAACTCAAATTTAAGACCTTTTAAGACTATCATGAATGAAATTTAAGACCTTTTGAACAGAAATGAACAAAAGGCACACATAAATTGGACAGTAGTGACAGACATTGTTCGATAAATTTGTGTCCAACGAGAGAAGCCATGTTGGACGTAAAAGCTAGCTTGCTAGCTAGCAAGGATATATTAGTGCAACTCAAACATTAAAGTCCTGCAAGAAAAGATAAATTAGATAGAATATATAAGATTAAATAGTCCTGCCACAACCACATTTAACTGTATTGTGATCCTAACTGCGTCCTACAACTCCAAAAAACATGAAACTAATCTTTGAACATTTTTATTTTATTTCTAGATGTAAGAAGAATCTAAGTTCTTCATAAAACTGTTTTGTTAAAACAATAACTAGAATAAAGATTAACCTAAAAAGGGATTTTACATTAAAATTTTACATTATAGAGGGTAGAAATGCTGAAATGTTAAGTAGAGACAATGTACCTGTGAGGCAAAGAAGAGATTTTCTGAGTATTATAAATAATAAAACACTTCTGCGCTCTAACATTTCCCAATTTGCTTGCAATAGAATAATATCCTAAGGCAGACACAGTAGAGGTATTGTTCATATTCGGTAACTAAATGTTTGCTTTGCTTCAGGAACGACTGAGGTGTTTCTCAAACCAAACAACTCAAGAAGAATTAAATGTTTGTGAAGATTTATTTTGACTGCAAAAGGCAGTGATGAAGAAAACACCTGAACACAATGGAAGTCATTAAATCTGTCACAATATGAAATTAATCAATTATTGCATTATAAATTAAAATGAGATCTGTAGTTTCCAATCTGATGATTGATTTTTTTTAAAATAATTAATTTATGGGTTTGGTTGTAAGTGGTTTTAATTTTTTTGTTTTTGGTTGTGTTTTTATTTTGGATCTGTAAATTAAAGTTTTATTGGTTTTTGAGCAGAATAACTTACATTATTATTTTAACAGGCCTGTCGGAAAAAACAACAAATCAATAAAACAATCAATCACATGGTAAATTAAAACCAGTTCAATCATTTTAATTTGAATTATTTATTGTTTTTTCACAGTGAGGTGTTCAACTAGCCCTTCATAATAAGCTTTTTTGTTGTTATTTTTGTTGTTTATTTATTTCCTGTGTCAAATGTTCATCAGAATTTAAAATTTATTTATTTTTGAGAATGTCTTCTTGCATTATTATGCCATCACCATTATATTACTTGAGATTGGTCTCAAAACAACAATATTATCATTTATTGTAATAACTTGATGACAACTTATTGTCTACAGGTCTGTTGCAACAAATCAATTAATCGCATAATAAATTAAATTGACCTTAAAAAAATTGCATTTGCATGATTTATTATTATTTTTTTTATTTTTATTTTTTCAACCAAAAACTGGATAACAAAAATCTTCAGTCTGGCGTTTTGGTCTCAACTATCCCTTGTTTTGAGAAAAACCTTCATAACTCATTTTATTTATTGTTTTCTTTATTTATTTTGAATATTTAAAATGTCGTCCACTTTCAGTGTCAAATGTTCACCAGAATTTAAAGTTTATTCATCTTTGAAAATGTGTTCTTCCCTTATTATGCCATTGCTGCTATATTACTTCAAAACAATAATAAGTTGAAAACTCTCTTAAAATAATAAAATCGTTTATTACAATAATTACTTTTGCATTGTGACAAGCCTAAACATTATACTGAGATATTCTGAGTGATGTTAAAGCCTAACTTTGAGTTTAATAATCCAACTTTTACAATCACCTACAGTGCAGTAAATCCAGTGAAAGATTAGAAAATTCTCGCTCTAATAAACCGGACTGATGATGTCTGCACTAGAAGTTTCCCGTTATTCTCTGACAGCGTTATCAGGACTTTGCTGATGTTCCTTTGCTGTAATACAGCAGCTGATTGAAGCTAATGCTCAAAGGCGAGGTACTGTTCTGAAATGTTGTCTCGGCTTCTATGAATAGATACTGTCCAGTCTTTAAAAATGACACTGGTTCTTTCCCCTCTGAGATAATAAGACAATAGACAGGACTTAAGGATAACAAGGCCGGCCAGCAGTAGAAAGCAGAGATAACGAGGCTCCTGACAGACAGCCAAGGTAAGAAATGGCACCAAACCAGGAGCTCCCCTCTCATTACTAGTCTCTCGCCCTTCGATCCCTTAGCAAACTGTGTTTGTTCAGCGGCAACAATATGTCGCCGTGCAACTTGTGACATCTCCTCAGCAATGAGCCCAGGACGCCTGGAGCTTGTTTTTCCATTTTGATGACAGCATTGGATAGGGTGGAGCTGACAGCGCAGCTTTTTAGGATAAAATACTACAGACTTGTGTATCAGGCTGCAAAAGACGATAAACAATTTGAATGAACTAGTTGTGTAGAAAGAAACATGTCATTTAGACTCTGTGAAGTAGATAAGGAGAGTAAACAACAATAGCTAGAAACGATTTGACTAAAATCTGGTGTTCAAAATTAGCGGACATGTTGTTGCTGCGTGGGTGAAGATGAGACAAGAGGAACATTTTGATCTTCACAGCAATAAATGATTATTCATTATACAAAAACATATAGCATACAAGAATATGTACCGTCCAAAACACCAGTCAATAGTTGTTATTGACATCCAGGGTAGGCTGGGAAATATGATGGCCGCCTTATTTACCAACCTGTAACAACAATAACTTCGTCTAACTTTAGTCCACCTAAAAATCTCGGTATCTGTTGGTTGAAGTGAATTTTGGTGTGGCTTGAATGCATATGTGAATGCAAAGTGGACCGGAGACTGCTGCATAAGCAGGAAGTAGACCCTAGCAGTGCATTCTGGGTAAATACGAGCTGAAAATGCAAGAAATTGGTCCCCAATCAAACCGACTATCAAGTGTAAAAACACCCTCAAAAAGCAAACTCTGGTCTGCCTACACACTTAGGTTACAGAGCGGTTTAAGTGAATTCTGGTGCGGTTCGATTGTGAATGCCAAATGGCAGGAAGCAGGACGTAGACTACAGCAGAGGGCATTCTGGGTAAATACAACCAAAACAAATATGTTAGCCTAGAGCTAGCGGGAGAAATGGCTCAAGGTCTTTTACTAAAGACAAAAAAGAAATCTTAAAATTGTTCAAATCTGATGCCACTCCATTTTTGTTTCCATTTTGTGAAGAAAGAAGTTGAGCTCAGTGTGTTCTAACGAGGTTTTAAATTTGTATTCTTGGTGCAGCGCCCCCACAGGTGAGGAGGGGAATAGGTTGTAAAAGGTTTGGTTGTTTTGACACAATTCAGTGTGAAAGCGAACCAAACTAACTTGTTTAATGATTTCACATTAAACAAGTTAGTTTGAGTAGCTGTTTTTATTTATTTAGGTTATCTTTGTTTAATAACCTTTAAAATTTAAGTGAAGCAAAACCAGAAGGAGAAAACATGTTTAGTGTGTTTAGAGCATCAATTAGTGTTGCACCAATATTCCCATCAGCCAGTCTGTTTAGAGGCTTCTGTCTAGTGAAGGTCTGTTTTGAAATAAAAATAACCCAAATTGAACATACATGTTAACATATTGTTGAAAGCCTCTGACTGGTTAGAATCAAAGCCTTTGCTATCTGGCTGAGTGGTGGCAGTTTTCCACATTTCCGCACCATATGCCTCCTCACCTTGGGAATGATCCGTTTTATATTCAAGACAAGAGTCAATTATCTGCATTTTATGTCAACACCGAACCTTTTTAGAGCTGTTTAGAGGAGACAGACCACCATCAGTGTCTGCGTCTGTGAATATTCAGGGGACAGAGCGAGAGAGAGAAAGCAGGCTATGTGTTGATGTGACTTTCCAAAAGCCCTCTGGTCCATTGGCACTCAAATGAACCAATCCGTCTCTGCACAAACATTGAGGGGTTAATTGGATATTCACCTTGGGGATGCCAAACGGAGGAAGAAAAACCCTGTGGGAAGAGTCATGAGCTCCACAAACCCTGCAATGATTCTCCACACTGGGTGTCTGACTCATGAGGGCAGCAGACATAGTCTCCATTTCCTAATTCTTTCTAATAAATCCTCTAATTGCTGCACTTTTTAAACATTTCCTCATGAAGTGAATCTAAAAGTACTTAAATCTCTTACAGCATAGAGACAAAATAATAGTGGGGGGAGAACACGGCACTGGGGGACGCCAGTATCGACTGTTCTTCTGTTGAAGATTTTACATTTCAACATTTCTGGCATCAAATATTGTCCAGAATTTGCTAAATTTAAGTTTTAATTTCTCATTTTAAGCTCCAGTTACCAAAAAAAACAAACAAACATTTCAGGCATAAATGTTAGCATATAGCTTTCCAGTCCCAGAATCAAACAAAAAACACATTGAAGCAATGAAAACAGATTAAAACTAGGTGCAATGAAAGGATAATTGAGAGACGAACAAAGACAAAGAATGTAATAAAGAGTTCTTGTTGGAAAAAAAGCTACTCCAAACGTGACATGTTTGTTTTTAGAGGTTTTACACTGAGAAGAAGCAATTTCCTGTCAAAGTTCAGCTTTGCAGCAAAAGAACCCCCAACATATCAGAAAGGTTTCATCTCCAGTTCATCAGATAGTCTGATCCCCCCACACTGAGCATTTCTGCTGTATTTTTGGAATAAATTAACAGGTAAACACTCTGCACAAAGAAAAGCGAGACACAATGAAACCGTAGCTGGTGGAGATAATTAGATTTCTTTAGCAGGTTAAGGCGGGAGCGTTGATCTCACGAAGACATCTCACTGACATTTGTCCATGTAATACACAGCAACACTACACACCGAATAATTACCGCCTCTGCTGTAAAGGTCAAATGAGAAGCAAGGACAACATTCGTCGTCGTCGACTTGAATTTCTTTGAGTTTGGTTGTTTTTGTAACTCCTGGACAATATAATGGCTGAAAGAGGTCAGAAGATAATTACAACAATTTATAAACATTTGGTTTCTTATCACCTTCCTGATTCAGCAACAGAGATACATGTGGAGAGTGTTGACCAACTTAGAGCAATCTTTTGACTGTGTATAGTGACTCTGGTACTGAATCGGTAGATTTTGAAGGAATACGGGTTGAAGAAAGTAGCGTGCTCATCTCTGCATCGACTGCTAGAAGGTATAAAAAAGTGGAAAAAGCCAGACAGAAAGTGTGAAAGAGACAGCGGGAGATTGATGGTCTTATCCCCAGGAGGAGAAAAAAACATGCTTGTGACAATAGTGCAACTAAATAAAAAACACAGACAAACCATTCCTGCCAGTATATATCCAACTTATAAGCACAATAACTTTAATTTACACATTATGATAGTGATATTGTATATAATGTTTGTTTTTTCCGTATTAATATACTGAATTATAAGTTGTACCACCAGATTTAGATATTGATGGGTGGAAAAAATGATTTGTTTATAAAAAATAAAAATAAAAACTGTCCAATAAAGGTAAATAACAATAAACATTTATATTGTAATTCCTCTTGGACAACAAAAGGATTACAAAATGCTTATATAAGAATATTATATAAGATTAAAAACTAGAGAAGCAGAATGTAAATATAAGAAATACAAAAATAAATTAAATCATCAGTTTTTTAAATAAAAATAAACACAATGCTGAAGAATATATTGGAATATCTTGAATAGTGTTATAAAAAAGAAACATATGGGACTATATAACAATTTGTAAAACTGGAAAAAGTCTCTGGATGTTTGGACATTGCTTGTGGTGTTCCTCAGGGTTCAATGTTGGGGCCTAAATTATTCATTATTTACATTAATGATCTGTGGGGTGTCAAAATCATTTTCCAGATTGCAAGTGCTCTTAAATGTATTGATAAAAACCTGTTCACAAACTGTTAAAGTATCAATTAATTCTTAAATAAAATATTATTGAACATCTTTTCAGTCCCTCCAGGATTTTGTGATTCTTTTTGTGATTTTTAAAAAAAATAAAAATCAAATGTTTGTGGTACTAATTTGGAAATATTTGCACTTATATATGACGGATTTGTCGATTTTGTGACTTTCCACAATAATTCTCAAGAAAAATAAAAACCGCATTAATGTGAATCATAAAGTAGTATTTAAGCACAATTAGTGTTTAGTCTAGAATCTAGAGGGCCACATAAAAAGGTACGGCGGGTCGGATTTGGCCCACGGGCCTCGAGTTTGACACGTGTGATGTAAGTTACTTGACACAAAATATATTATCAACTAATTATCTCCATGTAAATACGTTTTATTGCTTATAGGCCTTACATTAAACTTTTTATTTGATAATATCAATCTTTATGCTACGATTTTAACAAAATGTTCAACATATGACCTCATTTTTATCACACAAATAAGATTAAACTAAATCTTAAGCATAAAAAACAAACAAATTAACCCATAAATGCAGCTTTTTCAATTTGTATTGCTACACTCAGAGAAACAGCCTGCAGAGACGCATTATTATTAAGTAAAGAAAGCATAAAAAGCTTTAAAACATTGAGTGGAGGCAACAGAAACCGCTCTCACCTAAGCAGTGGCCCGACTCTCAGCTTATTAATGCAAAACTCGTTTTCTATTTGACTCCATAACTCGCCCGTGTCTTTACATGCACATATATCTCGGCTGGCTCTGGATTCACAAGTTTCTTAGGCAAGTCTGTAATTTACATTTAAATGAAACTCTCTGGACATATAATGCACCAGCAGAATGCATCTCTCTTTAATCCTTCAATTTTGTTTCCAAATGAGTCTGTTGAGGCTTCTCACTTTATTCGGCGAGATCCTCCATTAAACAAGACATCAAAGCCTCTGCTTTTCAGCTTTACATGTTTTAATGGGATTGTGGGAGGAAAATTACAAGAGTTTAATGTTTTATCAATGTATTTTTTGATTAAAAACTCACAGCAGAAAATAGGAAGCAAGTCTTTCTCAAACCGACTCCCCCTAGTGGTCTGCACGGTACTGCATGTAAATAACCGTTTATTTGTGTTTAAAAATGGCTGAAAACTGAAAAACTGCAAATGAAAAACTGAAGATATCATTGCATTAAAATAGAGATATCTAGTTTTTAGTTTCTGTTGGGCTTGATTGAATAACTTTATTCTCAGTAATAAGAACAGGATTTAGGTCACTTTGTTGCAAAATGTTTGCTTTATTTAGCCAAGTTTAATAAAAAATTAAAACTGATTTGGGTGCAGCAAAGTTAGCTTTTCAGTAAAACTCTCTTGGTTCCACCTTTTGTTAAAACTTGGTTATAAATCAAATACTTTGTGTTGTTCTTTACATTTTCCTGTGAAAAAAAATTATGTTGGTAACATTTTTACCCTGTTTACAAATTAAGTGTCTCCATCTGCATCTATGGGTCAAATTTGTATCGTTTTTGAGTCCATGGCCTGTAAATGTTTCTGTATTTTAAAATTACAATAATTCATATAAGTAACAAAAAAAATAACAGAACAAAATGTTTCCAAATCAGTTTCTTTCAATAAAAACTGATTAAACTTTAACAAAAATTGCAGAAAATCCAGAAATTTAACTCAAGTAAGAGTAGAGATACTTCATAATAACATTACTAAAGTAAAAGTAGAAAGTACAGCGTAGTAAAAATACTAATAAACGTACATTTTTTCCAAAAAAAAGTTGCCCCAGTAAATGTAATTGAGTAAATTTAACTAGTTACTACCTAACTCTGGTTTTCATCCTTGGCAGCTAAATAGTATTGAAACCAACTGCAGTTGGGAGACGCAAAAAAAATCAGTCCAAAGGCTACAAATGGCCCCTGAGCCACACTTTGGACACCCCTGCATTAGGATGAACAAAGAACTGAACAATAAACGAGTTAAGAGACCAATATTTTTATTTGAAGTTGTATATATTAAGATGCTTTATTTTAATTTAGTGGTTGTCAGTATGAAAAAGTTTGAGAAACACTGAGTAAGAGTAACGGCCGACGAGAAACCCTTGAGGGACTAAACCTTAAGGATGGATCACCTGCACAGCGTTAGCGCCAGGCGGTCTCAGCCCAGCTCATGATGTAGCTAAGCAGTGTGTCTGCCTGCTTCCATGAAAGCAAGACAATACGGGTCATCATTCACGGCTCGGATCATTCGGCCTGTGAGTGTTTTATGGGACGCTGCAGAGCATGACCTGTGTGAAGGTGTGTAAGATTTACTTGGGGAAACCAAAGGATGCTTGTGTCCAAGTGGTGAAAAATAACCAAGCAGGAAAACAAAGGCATCTGCTGCTATTAGGTATAAAACATAGATAACAGTGGCTTTTCTTCTTTATGTCCTTTTTTAATCATAAAAATAATCTATAAATATGGAGACAGTTGGGTACTAACTCTAATATCTGCAGCTTGTTTAATCGTTGTACATTTTTCTGACTATATTTTTGCTTCTTTATGACCTTCATGATCCGTTCAATCGAGAAATTGTTGCAAAAAAGTCCACAGCAAATATTTTTTAAAGAAATAAATTGAGATTAGAAATCTGTTTTCCTTGTTTAGAAACAGGAAAAGATCTTTTTGAGTTAAAATATTTTTCCATTTTAAACTGACTGTAGTGGAAGCAGCTGGTATTTCTGCAGGCTAACTCAAATTTAAGACTTTTTAAGGTATTCTTAAAATATTTTTAATGAAATTTAATACTTGCATCTTGACAAAAATGTACAAAAGAAAATCACATTTCTATTGTATATTTTTAATTACTGATTTTTCTCCCCAACCACAATAAATTTACCCATAAACACAAAAAAGCTAGCTAGCTAGTTAGCTATCAAGAATAAGTTAGCAAGTCGCAATCTTGAGTCAGAGAATGCAATGAAGATGTTTGTGGGTGACTCACAGAAAAATCCTGCAAGAACAAAAAAACAAAAACAACAAATATCTAACATATTTAAGGCCAACTTATGTTTTTTTTTTTTTTACAAATATGAGATATTTTAAGGCCTTAGTTTTAACTACATGCGTTTAATACTTTTTAAGACACGTAAACACCCTGTTCTGGTCCAAAAGACAGTAGAATATCTTATAGACATTGATGTCGATCATTTATATTTTGCTAATCTGAACATACACACAATCTGGAGGTGTGCGTGCCCCTCTTCAGCTGAGATCTAAGCACATATTGGTTAATACGTCCCAAAGCGTCTCAGTTTAACTGTGTTTGTAAAGCTAATTCTCTGTAATGATGGTTCATGTTTAAAACAGTGAACGGATTGTTTAAAATTTCTGCGACTTTGAAAGCAAAAGTAGTTTTTTTGGCTGTGAAGTCATAAGAAAAAGCTTTTTTTCAGTATTTTACTGCAGAAAAAGTCACAAAATGTCCATGAGCCCAGATGGAAGCTGTAATACAGAGAGACTACAAACACGTTTACATACAGAAACCTATAAATAAAGTCAATTTTCATTACAAAGGAGCATCTAAATATCATTAAGACATACACAAGACGAATTATACTCCCAAGATACAAAATATTACATTTGGTGTGAAGAAGGAAATAATCTCCCACCTCCAAGGCAGATTTGAGAGAGTCGACTGAGCTCCTCTCTGCATCAATTAGCTCAGCTAAACTTCCCTCCCTTCTTGGTGTTTTAATGTAGAGCAATGCAAATAGACGCTTGCAAATTACCAACAGTCTGAGGGGGAAACTTGAGTAAATTAACTGCACTTGCAGCACGATTTACAATTAAACTTGGTGCGAATACTTGAAGATTGCTTTTCCTTTCTTATCTAATGGGTTTTAATTTAAAAACTCTTTTATTCTCAGAGGAAATTTCAAAGACTGGTGTGTGGTGCTGCTCATTTTTACAACTGCAGTTACAAAAGGTTACAAAACCAAATCATTTTCAGCTAAAATCACGTCTGTAATTCTGCTTTTTAAAAAACGGCTCAATAAAGATTATTTTCTATTCCTATTATAAATCTAAATATAACATTCATTGTAGAAAAATACACAATCTTTCATAAGTGTTTATTAAGTTATGCTTTATGTCAGCCACAAGCCAGAGAGGCGTAACCCTGATGTGAAACTATACCATACCATACCAACTTTATAAATAAAGTTATAAATACCAACTTTATTTATAAAGCACTTCATACACCATAAGGACCGAAGTGCTGTAACACAATCCCAAAATACAACACAATACAGTATAGACAAGAGAAAGAACACAAATTACATATGGATTCACAGACAGAAAAAGGAAGAAGAAAAACATCTCAGATTGTGTCAAATGCCAAGGAGAAGAGATAAGTCTTTAGCAGAGACTTAAAAGCAGCAGGTGAGGAGGCCTGTCTTATGTGCAGAGGAAGGTCATTCCAAGGTCATTCCATAGCTTAGGAGCTGCCACAGAAAAAGCACGGTCCCCTCTGAGCTTGGACTTAGTCTTTGGCACCTGCAACTGATCAGCTGATCTGAGGGAACGCGAGGGTGTGTAAGGATGAAGCAGCTCAGACAAATAGGAAGAGGCAAGACCATTTAGAGCTTTGAAAACAAATAAAAGAAATTTAAAACGGATCCTAAAATGTACTGGCAACCAGTGTAAGGAAGCTAGGATAGGGGAAATGTGTTCAAATTTCCGGGTGCCTGTTAAAAGACGTGCAGCAGCATTTTGTACCTCTGGAGCTGAGAAATAAGTAGATCACTGACTTCAAAATAAAGTGAGTTGCAGTAATCCAGCCGCGTGGTCACAAAAGCATGGATCACTGTTTCGAGATGCTGCCTAGAAAGAAAAGGCTTCACTTTGGCTAGCTGCCTTAAGTGGAAAAAACTGGATTTTACAACAGTTCTAATATGTGAATCCAGCTTAAGACTAGCATCCATCTTGACCCCTAAATTTGTAGCAACCGGCTTAACGTATTGGGCAAGAGAGCAGAGATTGGGTAGGGGAACCGCAGTGGATCTACCAAAAATCACTACCTCTGTCTTATCGTCATTAAGTTTCAAGAAATTGAGG